>PVKM010023770.1:0-20937 GCA_004027735.1 Carollia perspicillata | reverse complement strand
CAGGAATAATTTCCTTCTTGCCACATAGAAACTAAAAATATATCATTTATGCACATGACTCCTAGATCTCAAATCAACATTGTTCTAGGTATAATAAAATGTATATTTATGTGATCCTGTTCATCTTAATATAAAAGAGTGGGGGTTTGTTTCAGGGCCAGTCCTATCATGACACTTGCTAACTATGTGATATTAAGTGAGTAACCTCACAACTATAAACTGTCAATACATCTGTGGTTCTGAGAATTAATAAGATCATGTTTTCAAAGGTTTTGCACCTATACAATATTTTTTAAAGTTTTTAAAAATTTTTATTTACTTATTTTTAGAGGGGAAAGGAAAGAGAGAGGGAGAGAAATATCAGTGTATAGTTGCCTCTCACATATCCCCTGCCAGGAAGTGGCCTGCAACCCAGGCATGTGCTCTGACTGGGAATCGAACCTCGATCCTTCGGTTCACAGGCCCGTGCTCAATCCACTGAGCTACACCAGCCAGGGCTACACCTATACAATTTTATATTTAATAAAATGATAGGACATTTTTTCTACTTAAGCCGACTGATTTCTCCCTGTTTTTTTTTTCCCCCATCCTCGCCCAAGGATATGTTTTTATTGGTTTTTTTTTTTTTTTTTTGAGAGAGAGACAGAGGGAGAGGAAAATCAATTGGTTGTCTCCCATATGCACCCTGACCAGGGATCAAACCCAAAACCTAGATAGGTGCCCTGACTGGGAAGTGAGCCCGCACCCCTTTTGGTGTGTGGGATGATGCTCCAACCAACCGAGTCACCTGGCCAGGGCTTTCCCTGACTGTTTGACTGGCTGGCTCCTAGCGAGTAGGCAGTGCCATGCAATGGGCGGGCCAAACCATGAATACTAGTTTCATGACAGTTCAAGCTTTCTAATTTAAATTTAATTTTTGCAGCATCCAAAATCTTTTTTAACAACAGAGCAAGATCCAGGTTTAGTTTTTGTAGGTGAGGCTGGCCTGGTGACCTCTGGTGTGCTTGAACTTGAGAGCTTTAGATGGCAGATAGGGTTTAGTCCCTTGAAGTCTCTGGATTAATCAGGAATTCTTTTCTTAATTGAAGTGAAATTCACATAGTATAAATTAATCATTTTAGAGTGTACAATTCAGTGACCTTTGAACCTACATTGTAATACAACAACCACCTGTATTTACTTCCCAGACATTATCACCCGAAAAGAAAGCCACTATCACTCTCTATTCCCCCCGGTTTCTGAGCAATCATCAGTCTGCTTTCTGCCTCTCTGGATTTACTATTCTGGGTATTTCATATATACGGAATCATATGTGTGGCCTATTGTCTGCCATAATCAAGAATTTTAAGATTATCTGTATGGGGCATACATTACTAATTGCAGAGCATATCCAACACAATTGTCTCAGTAGGGAGAACTTTGATTTTACTTCTTTTATGCTGCAGGCATACCTCCTGTAAGAAACCTGGGGATGAAGGTCTAAAGTAACCAAGGATGTATGGGAGGCAGGGCCATGTTGCATAAATTATCCAAAGTGCTGAGTGTACTGAATGAGTCTGTGGTGTTTTTGACTAATTGTGCTGAGGTAGTTGACTCTTCCGGTTTGCCTCCAGTAACAAAGTGAAGAGATCCTCCGATGGTACTTTTAGCCAATGTGTGGGTGGGTAGGGGGAGGGGAAAAGATGTGGACATCAAGGCAGAGGAAACCCCGCTGAATTACGTAGAATTTGGAGCTGCTGATACAGTCAGGCACTTCTTAACAATGGAGATTCCTCCTAAGAAATGGGCTGTTAGATGATTTCGTAGCCTGCATAGCATGTTATTATTATACAAAACATGTGAGATTAAATCAGGCACAAGAGAAAAATGATGCACTCAAGAAACTCGGTAAACACGAGATTGTATGAGGCTGCTGCCGTAATATGGCCTACAGTTTACAGCAAACTGTTTTATAAGTAGAAAAAGAACACTCTAAAATAATGATTAAAAACGTAGTATAGTAAATACATAAACCAGCAACATGGTTGTTTATCATTATCAAGAGAACCAAGGAGGAAGAATTTGCCAATGTGATGCCAGGACTTCCTACAGCAGGGGGTGGTCTGTTAGGGATTGTTTAGGCAGAAATACAGTGTGAGAGCCTCAAAACTACTCACTCACATTTCATTACTAATCAGAAAACTTTGAACCATGGGAACAGATAGCTTGGTGATCACAATTTATGTTTTTGAAATATCCAGTTTTCTAAATAAATCAGCTATTGTTACATATATTTGACCTCCTTTTTACTACCCTTATATATATATATAAAGACTCTAAATATATATATTTTAATCCTCACCCAAGTATATGTTCATGATATTAAGAGAGAGAGAAAGGAAGGGATGGAGAGGGAGAGAGAGAAAGAAACATCAATGTGAGAAACAATTCGTTGCCTTCACTTGCACCCGGACCAGGGATTGAACCCACAACCTAGGTATGTGCCCTGACCGAGAATCAATCCCTCAACATTTTGGCCACCTGGCCAGGGCTGTTAACATAATATTTTATAAAATAGTTGTTCTTTATAGACTACCTTCCATGCACTAAGCAACATGTAGAGTCACTTGTTTGCATTACTGTTAACAGTTCTGCAAAATAGTTGTTTCAACTCTCTGAACCTCAGTGCCTAAAAATTTGGATAATAATCCGTACCTGTTGGACTTCAAAGAGATAATATATAAAACATGCTTAGCATAGAACCTGGCATTAAGTAAGTGCACAATAAAGGTTAGCCGTCATTCCATTATTTGTTCAGATTTTACACACAGGAAAAAGAAAACATAAGGTCTCAGACAACACACTCAAAGACACTTTGGTGGAGATAAAACTCAAACCTGTATGTGCCTGATTACAAAACTGCACTTTTCCCACCACCCTCTACTATATCTTGTATGTGCATGATCAATGAAGCTTCTTTAGTTAATTTTCCCATCAAAAATAATGTTCTTTCTTTAGCCCTTCCCCATCCCTAGGCTTTTGATGAACGCTTGCTTAGCTGCTCTCTCAACCTCAATAAGCCCTAGCAGCTGCACAGCAGAAGTTCAGTGAGTAATTCGTGTATATGTTTAAAGACCCATCCCTCAACTTCTTCATACCCCAGAGAAATAAAGTAATATGCCTGGCAGTGAATTGAGAAAAACAAAAATAAGGAAAAGCAGAAGTTGAAGCACTCCAAAAATCACACTTTTACCCACAAAGACCCCTTTTTGGGCTCTTTCAAAAACAACAAAGTATCACATTGAACAATCTACCTGGTGTCCAAAAATAGTGCTTGGGGAGCCAATGTCTAAGCACCTTGGCCTTCAGACCCAGGAATGCAGGCCATGGGGGAGCCCCGGGGGGCCTTCTGGACTCACAAGCTGGCCATACCGAAACCTCACCTGTGCTGCTCGTCCTACAGGTTAGCAGTGGTGAAGTCCAGATGACCAAGACTGACCTCAGCCACTAGAGGCACAATTTCCAAGTCATGTTGTTTTTGTCAAAAATAAACTAACCAGGTTGTCCTGGGGTTTTTCAAGAGAAATTGGTAAAAGGAGAGGGCAGTTAGTGAGAAAAATAACTTTTAAAAATAGCTGAATGAAACCCCACAAAATTGTTTTTTTTAATCTCACTAACTCTAGGAATGAAAAGTGCTATTGTAATGATAAAAAAGTGTACTTTTCCATCCTTTAAAAGAAGGATGGTGGACAGGGAATCCAGCTTTTAGAGAAATAAAGGTATTTTCTCATGCTGGAGAGATCCTACCTCTGTAATAACATCTTTTACAGCCATCATGCAAGCTACTTAACTCTCAATTTTGTTAGAAAGTTTTCCTTAAGGAGCTTGCATAAAATATGAATCGCACCTCAATTGTATCATCATCACTGTTTTCATATGAGCCATCACTCAAGCCAGACTGTGCTACTCATGGCCGCCAAAACATAAAACACACACCCAGACAATCCTGCCCTAGCTCCTGTTGTTCCCGTCACCTGGAGAAAAGGTGAAAAATGTTAGCAAGCACATCCCCAACATCCCAGTTACCTTGCTTTCACAGTCACACACAGCAGCTAAGCAGAACCTGGGAATGACTGTGTGAGGAAAGAATTATTTCCCCACGTCATGGCTTCCCAAGTCAAAGGGCCCAAGTCTCTCTACCTTCAATGACTGTACCTCCAGTAATGCTCTACTCAGTAGAGCATTTTAATAAGTAAAAAACTTATTAAAATTGTGTCCATTTATCCAGATGTCAATGAAGCAGTGCTTCTCTTCTTCCTCTGAACTCGTGACACTAAGTGGTTATGTCGTGTTACTGGGATTAGAGCAGACAGGAGGAGACAGCTGTTTGGGATCCTTTAGCAAGGACTCGTGCTTTCTGCAGAGAATTACAGAATACGGTTCCCAAGTTTTGTCCTGTCATATTGTAAAATAAGAAATGCTTGCCCTGCCTGGTGTGGTTCAGTGGATTGAGTGCCGACTTGCGAACCAAGGGGTCCCTGATTCGATTCCCAGTCAGGGCACATACCTCCATTGCAGACGAGGTCCCCAGTGGGGGGCACGTGAGAGGCAACCACACATCGATGATTATCTCCCTGTCTGTCTCCTTCCCTTCCCCTCTCTAAAAATAAATAAATAAAATCTTTAAAAAAGAAGAAGAAGAAGAAATGCTTGAGTGTCTGAGGATATAATCTCAAACAACCCCCGTTAGGCTGAAACCACCCTGGAATCCATGTTTTATCGTCAACATTTACATGTGCGACATTAGCTACCACACTTGTGGGCCTGCCAGGTACAGGCTTACTCTACATAGAGGGGGGAGTTCAAATTGTTGAGATGTTCCACGTTGTGAGGCCTTTTATTTTTTACATGGAGGTGGGAGAGGAAAATGGAGAAAGGCTATAAGCTTAAGGAAAACTAATGTACATATTTTCTTCTACTCTAAATATTTTATGTTTAAAATTACTTTTTATTGATGTTGGAGAGAGAAAAAGGGACAGAGAGAAACATTGATGTATTTTTCCACTTATTTATGCATTCATTGGCTGATTCTGGTATGTACCCTAATTGGGGATCTAACCTGCAACGGCCTATCGGGACAATGCTCTAACCAACTGAGCTACCTGGCCAGGGCTACTCTAAATATTTTTTAAATAAAAAATACTGGTTTTTCCTCATCTTTGCATAACTTTTATGTTCTAGGGTAGTGTACATGTATCCTGGTTCTGACCTCTCTCTGGTCTATTGCTACACACTTTGGTTTGGGCCTCTCTCCAGACATGCATATCCTATTTAAAGAAGAATAGAGCTAGATGAATACTAAGGTTCCTTCCACTTTGAGATGCTATGATTCCGTAATTTTCAGGTTTCTCTTTTATTAACATTTAATTATTTCATATGTCATTTAAGTATTGTCTTTTTAAAAAGATTTTGTTTATTTTCAGAGATTGAAGAAGGGAAGAAGAAAGAGAGGGAGAGAAACATCATTGTGTGAGAGATACATCAATTGGCTGCTTCTTGCGTGCCCCCAACTGGGGACCTGACCCACAACCCAGGCATGTGCCCTGACTAGAAATCGAACCAGAGACCTTTTGGTTCACAGGCCAGCACTCAATCCACTGAGCCACACCAGCCAGGACAATATTGTCTGTTTTTAAAGCTTTTAACTAAATTACAAATTCCTTGAAGAACTGTAATGTGCATCCTTGTTCCCCTTCAAAGCTTAGCCTTACGCTTTTTCATAGTAGGCCTTCAATAAACAGTAAATGAATGAATTTCTGTTTTCAAAGATAGTGCTCATATTCATCCTTATGTTCTAAACCCCCTTCTTGGGTAGAACCAAGCTAGGTAACAGCACAGAAGAGGAAAGTAATGAGTCACAAGATGGGAGGCAAGCACATTCTGATGGGAACTGCTCTGCTAATGGGAGTACCAATCCCGAGCAAAATCCTCCCAGCTCTCCCCGGTGAGGGGTTGACTGTCTACAGTGTGAGGACGACAGCACAGCAAGCGCTTCCATGCTGGTCTTAAGAACTGGAATCTTCCTCAGGGCCGTGAAAGTGGAACCTTAAAGAGTGGCAGGCATAGAGAACAAACACGGTTTTAGCTGTGCAGACCCTGGCTCAGACCTAGATAGGAGCCCCGAGAACTGGAACTCCCTTAGGAGAAGCTCAGGTTCATCAGGCCTAAGGGGTCACAGGTTCCTGAGGACTTGAGCCAGCACACTCAAGCCCTGGGAGCTCAAAGGGACAAGGAGGAGGATGGCAGTGCCGCTGTCTTGTTAGCACCTTCCCAACAGGGGAGCTGGAAGCAGTGACGAAACCCAGTAATCCCTCCAGCCTCTGATCTGCTTGGACCACTGGGGGCTTACAGAGTGAGCTCTAAGGTGAAGACTTGAGGTCTGCAGGGTAGAAGCTTTGTTTTCCACCATAGCCCCAGCACCTAGCACCACAGCTGACACATAACAGGTGCTCTGTAAATAGTTCTCAAATAAAATGAACTAACACCGTAAGTGTGGCTAATGGCATTGGAGAGAGCGAGCTCAGGGAAGAGCTCTCCCTCAGTAGGCAGGGGGACCCATACTTCAGAAGGCTCTTTTACTAAAACTGGGTGACATCGATAAGGGGACAATACAAAAAAAAATCTGATCCATGAAAAAAAATGTAATTCAGTTAGTAAAAAGTTATCTTCAACAAAGAAAAAAAAGGGGTGCTCATAAATTACTTAAAAGGGCACTTTTTGAATTGCTCCCAAGGGAGCAGAACATCCAAATCAATACAATGGAATTTTTTGCTTTCCAGAATCTTCATTTTCAAACTGAATTGGAGAGAATCTTCTTTATGTTGTCATACACTAAAAGGTCAGATTTTCGAAAAAGAAGGAGATACTATACAAGAATGTATGTTGAGTATTTCGTGTTGTGTTTTTAGCTTTTCCCAACACCCTATCAACTCTACTTCATAAAGTGGCATAAATAAATACCCACAGATAAATTCTGCTTCAGAAACCAGTTTGAGAAACTGACTCAATAGCTACCTTTCTACATTCTCTCCCATACTGCCCGGCTCACAAGGATCATCATCGAACTGATGAGAAAACATTCCAGCTAAAAAGGTGGCCAACAGGTTCTCTTTGGACAAAATGAAGAGCTCAGAGTCCATGTTTCAATTAGATTTAGATTTACTTACTAGCTAGGCCAACTGTCTAAACTTGCTACATGGCAGAAAAGTCGTATCTTGCATACGCCATTCATTCGGATTGCCGGACAGATGCTGCGTGGAGAGCAGACTGCAGCTGAAGAGGGGTGGAAGCAGAGAGACCAGTCGGGAGGCTAGCTGCAATAATTCACGTTGCTTGGACCTGGAGGTGGTGAAAAGTGGTCCAGTTCCGGAATTTACTTTGTAAGCAGAGTTAACAGGATTTGCTAATGGATTGGGCATGGGATTTAAAAGGAAGAGAGCCGTCAAGGAAGACTGCCAAGTTGGTCTGAGCAATGGGAAGAAAGACATTGCCATTGAGGGAGAGCAGATGGCCAGAGGAGCAGGTTACCTGCTGGGAGAGGGGACAGTGGACACAATTCTATCATGTAGCAGGTATTAAGTTTCTATCGAATGAGTAAATAAAATGCATATGGACTGAGGTAGGAGGGCAATGCAAAATCTGTAACAGACCACTTTGAGTAAGGGCAAGAACTTAAGGCCTCTTGTTTGAAAAGCCCAACCCATTTTCCAAGTTCAGTGTAGTCATTTAGATCCTGATTCTGCCTGATGCTATAAACTTCTTTTTATTGTTTGGGATGCTGCTGCTTCTGACTTCAAATTAATATGTGGCTTTTGTGGAAAGATGGCTTATGTAAAAATTACTCTTTGGTGTAGTCACCCAGTCTTCTGGCAATTCTTATAATACAATCAGAAAAAAGTTAGTGGTTTGGGAGGCAAAATTTCAATGTCCTAAGTCCTACATAACTGACTGAGTTTACTTGCTCAGTCACAAAGCAGGAACTGTTAGCATTGATCTCTATTGGGATTCAGAGATACTGTCTAATCAAATGAGGAAATAGACGTTTTCAGCTCACAGAACACAAGATGCTATTTAAATGAGCATTATTACTATCATGCTTTTAAAATTACCATAATTACAATTTACAAAATGTCTATGCTACTGTCTCCTGATCTGTGGAGCATGGACTGAAGTTTTAGAGAGGCAGCCTGAAAGGAACCTATACATTAAGCAGAGTGGCCTTTAAATCATTTTACCCATGTGACTCCGCCTGTGACAACCCACCCATCTTCACTGAGCCCAAACAGGAGGAAGGCCTTTGGGGGACCGGCGTGTGATGATGCTGTGGGGGGAGGAGCCCAAAAGGGTAAGCTCAAATTTAAATGTACTGGGCCAATGCATTGCCAGTCAGTGCAGCAGCTGTGCTTGAGACAAGCTTTCCCTGGCCTAAGACTTTCGGGGAGCCAAGAAAGACACTCTGGAATCCACTATGGACAGGTAAAAAGACAATCTCCTCATGGGTGGCTGCTTTGGCTTTGCTCTCCCAGCAAACCTGAGTGATGAGATTGGTACCAATCCCTTTCTCTCCTATCACTATTTGATTCACAAGATCTGCTTGGTCAATATGCAGATTTATGTCTCTGGATCTGTCTCATCCTCTGTTCAGATCTTACAAGTTGTCTGCCTAACTTTCTCTCTTTCGTATCTGAAAGAACTTTTATGACCATGTACTGACCTGTCCTGAGATTTCTACTGTAGTTAGAACTAGTTTGTAGTTAATAATATCAACACAGCAAATGTTCAGAGACTCAAATCATGAAAAAAAAAAAAAAGCAATACTTATACTAAAAACAGTAGTGGTCATTGTAATAATAATTTTGTAAATATTCAACCATAAAAACCACTTGAAGGTAAACTTTCCTAGGGAGACTCTACTGAATAATTTAGTTACATAAGGAAGAAATTGTTTTTTTAAGTGCCAATGCTCAAACTTAACAGATTGAAGAGCCCTGGCTGGTGTGGCTCAGTGGAGTGAGCACCAGCCTGCAAACCAAACTTAATAGCTTGAAAATCACTATGACTGTGTCTATTATAAGGAGAAAAATTCAGTCAAGCAAATTATTTAATGTTGTAGGTCCAATTGTGAGGCAGCTCATGGTGTTTTTGCTCCTTAGTCTTTTAATTTCTTTAGACATGACTGAACCTCTTCAGTGTGTATTCTGTGAGATTTTTAATAATGTCTTCACATGCAGTTGTGCCAGTTGAGTTATTATTACAGAACTTATTCTAGTCTTACTTTTATTTATTCCTCCAAATGTATGAGAATAATCTCAATTTACTTCTTTTATAAAGAATTGACACAACAGAGTTAAGGTTTTTAATGGCAGAGTAAGTGTTCTTCAGAAAAATTTCTTGAGGGGAAAAAATGTTGAATGTCTGCTCAGTTTCAATGAAGTTTTGACAACTAATCTGAGGTATAAGTCAGTGGCAAAGGGCTCAGTGGAGATATTTGTGTATAATGAAATGCAAAGCAGGGGTAAAATCAGTAGCTGAAATTCAGAGAAAGACAAATACAAAAGGAGGAAAGATGCGAATCAACAGGAGGGAGAGGGAAACACACGACTATCGCTAAGGAAAAGAGTACCTGCCGAGCGCATTAGTGACGGTACAGGGCAGGAGAGGATGACTCAGGCGTGATCACGTCTCACCCAGTTGTCTCAGGTTTGCATTGCTGGGGATGCAGCCAGTGTTCTGCCTCGGGGAGCACAGCTGTTCAAACAGCTGTCAACCTGTAGGCCTAAAAACTGCCTCTGCAAAGTCCTTTGTGCTCAGAAGAGAAACCAAGAGAAGAACGGGGTGCTGGAGACAGGCAGCTTGCTACAGCTGAAGGGAGCCGGCTGATGGATCAAGAAAGCTAACGGGTCACAGTCATGCAATGCACTTCACTGTGACAGGGAACTTCTGGCAGAGACAGTGAATGACTGCATTTTCATGTGGAGTGGGAAGTAAAAGCCCATCTGAATTCCTTTACCTACTTCGCGTCATTTCCTATCACTTTCAGAACACTTGGTCCTCGTCAGGGTAGCAGGTCTGGTCCCTGCCACTCTGCCTTTAGTGCCTGATCTGGTTGTCATTACCGGCCCCTGCCCTGGCCTTCTCGTCCATACAGCCCAGAAGGGCGGGTTAAATGTGAAAGGAATGCATTGGTATGGGATGATGCTTACTCTATTTTAAACTGATTGGCCCCCAAAGAGAGAATTTTTTTTCCTTTCTGTATTTATTAAGCACTCTTCTTCAGTATATATTAAGCACTTATTATGTATTCAACTTATCTATGCTATGGGTTATTATATGCTAAGTATGTAACAATAGTAATGGTGATGATGGTAGCGCCATGGTGATTATCATAACAAGTTACTTTTATTTTAAAGTAAAGCCAGTTACTGTCACATTTTTGTTAGCATCCATTTTAGATTCCTGCCAAATGTGCATTTCTAATTCTAAAATAATATAATTGACTAATTTCCTATTGTTTGGCATGCATAATGTGTACATTGGTGATAAATTTAGTTCTCTGCCTCAGGTTTTAAAATGTATTCCAATAAGCTCCATGTGTGCGAATTGAGACATTGAGATTGTGACAGCTATAAAAAAGCTCTTGTTAAATTGTTTACCTGCTGAATAAGGTTGACATTTGGGTACTTCACTTTTAAGTTCAGGGTCTATCTTGTGTATCACATTATCAAAATAATTATTCTCAACATATGCCCACATACAGACTGGTAAATGAAAGTTCGCAGAAGCTTTATTCGCACTAGCCCCAAAGTGGAAACAACCCACAAGCCCATCAACAAGTGCATGAACCAGTAAAACGTGCTACACCCCTGCAATGGAATGCACGGTCCAGCGGAAGGGACAGACTACTGGCGCATGTAACGTCAGGAATAAATCCCAAAGCCACTGTGCTAAGTGAAAGAAGTCAGACACAAAGGCAGAGATCACGCACAATTCATATGAAGTTCTGGAAAACAAAATGTAACTTATAGAACCAGAAAGCAGATTAGCGGCTGCCTGGGAGGAAAGGGAGGAAGTGGCTGAAAAGGTGGATGAAGAAGCTGGGGGCGGTGTGCCCTGGCACGGTGCTGTGTCTTGACTCTGGCAGCAGTTTGGGGTATTTACATCTGCCAGTATTCATAGAGTTGCACATTTCAAATGAGTGAAGTATGTAAATTATACATTAATGTAAAAAAAAAAAGTGAAAAAAAAGTTTCAATTCTCTTGCCAGCAAACGGTATTCAAATCCCCGACCCAGTGTTTATTTTTACAAGCTCTTTGCACTTCTGTCCAATGCCATTAGGTGGCAGCATTATTTCCACAAACTGGATAAATACATTTCTGGAAAAGACAAGGACAAAAACCAGAGATACTCTTAGTGCTTTGGGATTGACCACACTCTATAGCTTGTGTTATGTTCACAACTGCAAAGGAACTTGAGTTAGCAGAGTGTATGTCCACAAATGCAATTTAGTGCTTATGATATGTAAGACGCTGTTCTAGGAGCTAGGAAACACAGAGGGAAAGCCCAGTCCCTCTGTGTGAATGCAGCATAATATTGAGATTACATTGCCAAGTGAAAAGAACAGCAGAATACAAAAGTACAGAAATGAGTGTAATCAAAATCATGTAAATATATGTTTGTAAAAGAGAGAAGGAAAAACATAATAGTAATTATCATTAGACACTATGTCTAATTATCATTACACACTGATATTCCAAATTTTAAAATTCTTTAATATTTTAAATTTTATAACTCTCTACTTTTTTGGTACTACTGCAGTTGACAAGAGTCAAGTATTGCTCTTAGACTTTTAACTGTATATATTACTCATAAAGTGATTCTTTCAAAACGCAAAGCCTAATTGAGGAGGCAGATACCAGCAATCAGTTGATAACAAAGGAGGAATTCTTTGATAGAGATAAGCTGGAGAACAATGGGAAACTGCAGAAGGGTTTTTTGTTGCTATCAGTTGCTTTTTGCCTATTAATTTTGGGATGGTGGTGGTGAGAAAGATCTGTGTAGATCAGTCGAAACTGTCACTGTGATCACGCTTTGAAGGACTGTGTGGGTTTTGCCTGACAGAAAATGGTAGGGAAGCTCTTAGTCAGAGGAAGCTCCAGCAGCAGCAAGATGTCTAGACAGAAAGGGGAAAGGACACTGGTGCCAGGGGACCCTGCTGCAAGAGGGGGCCTGAAGCGGTGGGGAAGGGGGCCAAGTGCCAGGAAAGGAAGCCAGAACTGTAGACTGATGTCCAATGTAAAAACTGGCCTAAATAACACATTAAAGAGTCTGGAGTTTATCCTGTGAGCCAAACAGAATCCTTAGGGGTTTTTCAGCATGGAATGACATGGCCACACCTGGGGTTTGGTGAGAGCGCTTTGGTATGGCATAGAAAATGTTATTTTGGAGGGACTTGGAGGTGGAGAGACCAGTTAAGAGGCCAGGACAACAGGTAAAGTGAAAGAAGATGAGGACTTAGACTGATGCAGAGAATGCGGCAGGTACACATTCAAGAAATATCTGGAGGTCCAAATGAGTAATTTTTTATCATTAATTGAATATGAGGAGGGAAGAGCAAGAAGAATCAAAGAGGATCCCCAGCTTTTAGCCTGGTTACCTGAGATGGAACGCACAGGAGGAGAAGCAGGACAGTCTGGGCAGAGAGCAGGTTAGGAACACTGTTTTGACCATGTTGATTGTGTAGTACAGATTGAGCACTTAGGTAGAGATTGCAAGGGAAACCTGAAAATACCATCATGAGACTGAGGAACAAGTTTGCCATTCCACATTATTGTCACCTAGAAGAGAGCTGTGGGAGGGGACTGTCCTGTGAGCTTGTATGGCTTTGGGATGCTGCTACTTTCCATCGGTCTTGCATACAAGCATGAAAAGTTTGTAATGGGTTGCAAGCACAGTAGGTCTCAGGCTTCCAGCGAAGGAAGCAAGAGCATCTTGTCGGGTCTGGCTCAAGTGACTGCAGATTTAAAAATAGCCACGGGAAAGCCATGAGTGGCCGGAGAATGAGCTGTCCTCCTGCGCTTTCCTTCCTCCTCTCACGCACAGCCTCCTGATGAAGCAGAGGAAGTTTCTTTACCACTTCAAAAACGTCCGCTGGGCTAAGGGTCGCCATGAGACCTACTTGTGCTACGTGGTGAAGCGGCGAGACAGTGCCACCTCCTTTTCATTGGACTTCGGTCACCTTCGAAACAAGGTATCAATATTTGCTTCCAGGCAATTACAAGCTATCCTGTGGGCACTTTTAGAGCCACCTCCCTGCTGCTGGTACTGCTTTTAGAACGCTTTGCTTCCGTCCCCACTAGAGTCCTGTAATGTTTTGTTTGCTTTTTACATGTCCATGCAACCATGATAGATATAATATGCCCCAAAGGATGTTATTTAATGTTCTCTCCATCATGCTGGGCACATTAATGCCAGACCTTGCTTCACTGCCAAAAATGACTGCCCCTAAACTTTCCTTCCCTTTCTCCAGCATCCAAATTGCCTTTGAGATTAAAGAAAAATTCAAAGGTAAGAGCCTTTTGATTTGGGGGATATTATCAATTCATTCAAGCTAAATTTTAAATGTGAAAAACAGCCCTGACTGGTGTGGCTCAGTGGACTGGGTGTTGTCCCACAAATCGAAAGGTAACCGGTTCTACTCCCAGTCAGGGCCCGTGCCTGGCTTGTGGGCCAGGTCCCTGGGTAGAGGTGTATAAGAGGGCGTGCAAGAGGCGACCGATAGGTCTTTCTTTCTCCTTCTTTCTCCCTCCCTCCCCTTCTGTCTAAAAATAAATAAATAAAATCCTCTTTTTAAATGTGAAAAACAAATTGCATCTTTAGAATTTTTGAAAATTAAGGAAGAAAATTTTAGGAAAAATTAATGATGACCAGTTCTGTTTTCCAAATGATTTCTATTCCCTCCTGTTCACACAGAGCACAGGCCAGTGAATACATTTGGCATGGCAAGCCCCAGAAAACTCAGGGAAGCTTCAATTGGTCAATTAATTAAATCCATGTCTCAGCATCTAGAAGATCAGAGGATTACATTTCCAAAAAACTTTTTCACCAAAATCCAGATGGGTTTACATAATCTGCCAATGAATATTTCCTCTCTCACAACATGCAGAGACATCTGGTCTTGGCGACAGCCCAGGGAAGAACCCGTGGGTGGAATGACATCAGCTGGCTCATTATTTAGTGCTTATTTCACTACCCAGTTCTCTTTGCCTTCTTTGTGTTATGTAAATTGTTTCACTGCCATTATCTTACATTCTAATCTCTTTCCTATTTGGTACCAAGGCTTTACTGCCCTCTCATGTGATCCTCCTAACACCATCCCAGCCCATTTTACTGATAAGATTAGAAGATCCAAGTGCTGGGTGAACAGGTTAGCCAACACCTGTTCAAGTCACATGAGGGGTGACGGAACCACGGTTTTCCGATTCTGGGTCTTGTCTGCAATGCGAAATGGACTTGCTCTATCTCACTATTGTGGTTATTATTAGAGTCACAGGTATCACACAGCGAGCAAACACATTATTTAAAACACACTATTTAATTGCCTTTACAACACTGGTCTCCCTCACCATAATCCATTTTACCTTTTCCAGCCCTCTCAACCATAAGCTTTCCGCCTAGTGGTACTGTGTGTTCCCACAATGTTACATCACTAGGCACTTCCAAGCCATTTTCCTCCTCCTCAAGGGCACAAAAACTACGGTAACTTCACAAACACATATTAAATCTCTACTAAGATAGTGCCACGCTACTCCATCCCAACTCAACTCACTTGGTCCCCCTCCCGCCACAGAAAACCCACAGCCTTTCTCTACTCTGCGGGGCCAAGGGTGCGAAGGGTCTGGGCTCACCAGTGTGCCTTTTTGGGGCAGTTGCTTAACCTTTCAGTAACCTAAGGACGGAACTGTAGCTGCCCCTAAAAGATCACTGTGGAAGGGAGATGAATTAATGACTGCAAAGCGACGGGCGCCACAGTACGGGCCAGTAAACGTGAGCCGCGGCCTCTGCTCTCTCCCCAGTCGGGTTGCCACGTGGAATTGCTCTTCCTGCGCTACATCTCCGACTGGGACCTGGACCCCGGCCGGTGCTACCGGGTCACCTGGTTCACCTCTTGGAGCCCCTGCTACGACTGTGCCCGGCACGTGGCTGACTTTCTGAGAGGAAACCCCAACCTCAGTCTGAGAATCTTCACCGCGCGCCTCTACTTCTGCGAGGACCGCAAGGCTGAGCCCGAGGGGCTGCGACGGCTGCACCGCGCGGGCGTCCAAATCGCCATCATGACCTTCAAAGGTAGGAGGGAGACCTTGCTTGCTGTTCCAGCTCAGGGAAGCAGCTGTCATTCGGGATTGCAATTCAGACTGAGAAGATTCGGGGGGACATATAGGGGGCAAAATTGTACCAGGAATCTAGTTCACCGTTGGAGCCAAAAATTATCAGCTAGAGGAGCATTTGAGATCCTGCTTCCTGACGGTTGTCAGTTTTGGCTCAAACACAGAAAATTTCAAAAAAAAAAAAAGTCAGCTAGAATTGGAGGAAAAGAATTCACGACTTGGGCACAGGCTTTGGGGGAAATGAGAATTTAAAAGGGGCTGGGGATTCTTCTTTCCTCTTGATTTGAGATTTGAGCTATATTCTGTTGCCTCCCTCTCCTTTTAAAGATTATTTTTATTGCTGGAATACTTTCGTGGAAAATCGTGAAAAAACTTTCAGAGCCTGGGAAGGGCTGCATGAAAACTCAGTTCGTCTATCCAGACAGCTCCGACGCATCCTCTTGGTAAGGGGCTTCTCGGCTTCTCGTTTTCTTCCTCTCGGAGTCGTCTTCCCCTGGAGCTACTTACATTTCTTACGCTTGCATGTACATGCGTGTGCCATTCATGTGTGTGTGTGTCCACTTATCACTCTCTCCTTATTTTTCCTCCGATGAAAACCGTATTTTCTCTTTGTCGTTTTTGTTGTCATTTCTCCTACAATTGAGTCTGCCCTTCCATTGTTTCACAGTTCAGAACCCTCTGCTAAGACCCCTCTCTCTGCCCCTCTCCTCACTCACATGTCTGATCTGTGAGACTCTCCTCGGGATTTATTTCCTTCCTCTCCTCTTCCTATCTCCTCTTCCTCCTCCCTCCCAATTTACTTTCTTCCAAAATGTTACAAAGTCATCCACTGAGTTCATTTCTGTCCTTCTCTACAGCCCCTATATGAAGTTGACGATTTACGAGATGCATTTCGTACTTTGGGACTTTGATACCAACCTCCAAGAATGTCACATACAATGAAATACCTCTGAAGATAGTGGGTAAAAGAACCATCCTTCAAGAATTCTGTTTTTCTTCAACTCTCAATGTCTTAGAGTTTAGAGAAATAATACTCATATGTATATGACTTTAAAAATATATCTTGAAAATGGAGAAGGAATACAGGCCCAGTAGAGAAATGCTGCAGCTGGTGCACTTTCTAATGCAACAGCGTCCCCTACTGGGGAATGACAGAACTGCAGAGTCTGGGAGCAGGGAAGCAGAAGATAAACCCTTACGAGCATGGCGAAAGGATAAAATGTTTTCATAGTGTCCTTTTTTATTTGATTCATTCTGAGTTTTCAATAGCAGTGATAGATTTTCACACTCTTTTCCTTTAAGGTTCACTTTCAAATGAATCGAAAGTGAACAGATTTCCATCAGGTCATGTGTAGAACCTCTTAATGAGAAACTCTGGGTGATCAAAACTGCAAGACATCTCTTCAAAGCATTGGTACCCAAGCACGTGCTGTATGTTTGAATTATTTGAGGCATGTTTTTATGTTTGTACATAAGAAGGTTTGGGGGGGTATGGAAGATGCCTAGTCACCTTCAGACTATTTTATAATCAAGGACCTTAAAATGAATGTGAGGACTGTGAAAATGATGCCCAAAAGGCATTGATGCTTCTAGTGAGAAAACTGGAAGACACATCCTTTTAAAGTAGTCCATAGTTTAAAGAACATGCCCAAAACTTCGCACGTGATAGTTAGTGAATGCTTAGAAGGGAGTGGCTTGAATATTGAGAAAAGAAAAATCTACTTTTTGCTATGGGTCTTTTAACCTCAGCAATGTCAACCAGGCCGCGGTTTCCTTTTTTTTTTTTGTACATATATGATGTCTCTCTCAAAGAAATGTTCACTATATAAGAGAATGTAACAGAACAGATTAGTATTTGGGAGGGCAGAGAACATTAAATGCACAATTGTATTGTTTTATTCTTATTGTATATTTGTGAAAGAGTTAAATACTAAAAACCCTTATTTCATGTATCCTTTCATATTTTATATTATGCTATATAGTGTCTAATATTTTAGTTATTATAGTTTTCTTTTCAGATATATTGAAGTGGATTCCTTAATGTCTCATAAATTTATGCTTTTAGAAATAATTCTAATAACAAAGTACATAATTGTAACATGTCATAATATTGCTATAAAACCATTCTTTTGATTTTTAGTAAATTTTTCCTATAGCATTTTGATTCTGACTCATTTCAATCAACTGAATAAATGGTAAATAATTTTGGAAGTTTTTAGAGATAAAATGCTGAGTAAAATAACTCTAAAAGTGATTTCTTTATAAAGTTAAATTAAAAAGTCAGTGTGATGAAATAGACTTGTGAGTCCATAAATTATCCCATTTGTCTATGTTCATCTGACTTCTGACCAGGGTTCCAGGACCATTTAATGGGAGAAAGAATAGTCTTTTCAACAAATGGTGCTGGGACACTGGACAACCATATGCAAAAGAATGAATTTGGGCCTCTACCACATACCATATACAAAAATTAACTCAAAATGTAACAAATATCAAAATGCCAGAACTAAAACAATAAAAGCCTTAGCAGGAAATATAGTGACTTTGGAATGATAACAGTCTTAAATGACCACAAAAGCATGAGCAACAAGAGAAATCAAACTTCATCAAAAACTTTTGTGCATCCAAAGGTAGTAAGTAGTAAGGAAGTGAAAAGACAACTGACAGAATGGGTTACAACATTTACAAATAATACATCTGATAGAAGTCTAGTATCCAGAATACATAAAGAGCTCTTACATCTCATAACAAAGGACAACCTCATTTAAGAATGGCCAAAAGACTTGAATAGACATTTCTCCAAGGAAGATTTGCCAATGGCTAATAAGCACATAAAAAGATGCCCAACCTCCTTAGTCATTAGGGAAATGCAAATCAAACCACAGAGATACCTCTCAAACCTACTAGGATGGCTATAAACAAACAAAAAATCAATAATAACAATTATTAGTAAGAATGTGGAAAAATTGGAACTTTCATATAGCGGCTGGTAAAAATATAAAATTATGTAATCATTATGAAAAATAATTTGGTGTTTCCTCAAAAGTTAAACATAGAAACATAGAAATGTGACCGAGCAATTCCACTTCTAGGTATATATCCAAGAGAATTAAAGACATATGTCCCCAAAACACTTGTACATGAATAGTCATAGCGATATCATTTATAACAGCAAAAAAGTGGAAACACCCAAATGTCCATCAACTGATGAATTGATAAAACAAATGTATACTGGTATTTTATTCAGTCATGGAAAGGAATGAAGTGCTGATACATGCTACAACATGTATAAACTTGAAATCAGTGTGTTAAGGGAAGGAGGTCAAAGAACAATGCCACATATTTTGTGATTCCATTCATGTAAAATGTCCAAATAGGTAAACCCATAGAGAGAGAGATTAGTGATTGCTAGGGCTAATGTGAGAAGGGGTGGAGTAAATACTTTAATGGGTATGGGGTTTCCTTTTGGGATGATAAAAATGGTCAGGGATTCAATAGTAGTAACTATACTGAAAAAAAAAAAACCTCCACTGAATTGTGTGCTTTAAAATTCACATAGATCTGAATTTTATCTCAATTTTTCAAAAAGACATTATGAACCCTGGCTGGTGTGGCTCAGTGGATTGAGTGCCAGCCAGCAAACTGAAAGGTTGCTGATTTGATTCCCAGTCAGGGCACATGCCTGGGTTGTGGGCCAGGGCCCTAGTTGGGGGTACAATGTTTTTCTCACACATCGATGTCTCTCTCTTTCTCCTTCTCCCTACTTTCCCCTCTCTCTAAAAATGAACAAATAAAATCTGTTTTAGAAAATAATGCTAAAAATGGGTATGATAAAATATTAACTTTTTGTATACAGATGGTCCCCAAGTTACAATGGTTTGACTTGTGGTATTTTGACTTTATGGTGTTGCAAAAGTGATACACTTTCAGTAGAAACCATCATTAAATGCTGCATTTTCTTCTTTTTCCTGGCTAGTGATGTGCATTATGATACTCATGATGCTGGGTAGCTCTGTTAGCCAGTTACTTAAGCTAATAGAACTTAACATCTAAGATGGACTGGGAATTTGGAACAGTAATGTAATTGCTCATGCATCAGAAATTCCAGACCAGAACAAGGAATCTGAGTACTACACAGTTTCAGGTTTATTCTCTTAGAGTAAGAATGGACCCATGGGCCCTTTTATAAGGTTAATTTGCCAACAATGGAACTTTAGTTACCAGATTTGGAGAGATGAAATTTGGCACCCCCTACCATGTTGCAGCTAACTTGTTGATTGGATTCAACTCATTGCCTCATTGATTGACCTGGCTGTGGACTCTTTGTGTAGTCTCAGCTAGAATAGAGTGGTCATTCTAAAGTCTCAACGTTGAACAACAATGCAATTACAATGCAGTTTGAGAAGTCGCTATATGACTCAGGAACAAATAAGTGTTAATAGTAATGCTTTGGATTTCTAGAAGGAATAAATTATTGTGAGTTAAATAAATCAAGAAAGTATTGATAGAGGAGGTAGAAATTTACCTGGACTTAGGACAAAATATTAAAGAAATACGCTAATGTTTCCAATATGCCTGTGGGTAGACTGACAAATGGATCAATTGTGACCTTTATGAAAGAGTAACAGTATTTTCAAGATTGACAATACCACTGTGACTAAATAGTAATCCCATATACTTCTGGTGGGAGAGTTAAATATTATAATTTTTAAATATAGATCATGTTTAACCCAACAATTAGGAATCTATTCTGAAGCAATATCTCCTATATATGTATCCAAGTTTACATATACAAGGATATTCATCCTCACATTGCAGTAGGGAGAAACTGAAAGTCAGTAGTCAAATGGCTAACATACAGAACAGTAAAACTCAGTAAGTGTAGACAACGACTTAAAGAGGAATGATGTAAAGCTATATATATGAATATAAAGAGGCATAGAAAATTTTCCAAAACATATTTCTAAGAGAATGAGATTGTTTTAAAACTTTGCATAGCTTGATCTCATTTATGCTTTAATGTATATGCATATGTGTCTATAGATAGACCTTTTTTTTCTTTAAAGATTTTATTTATTATTTATCTTTTAGAGGGGAAAGGAAAGGAGAGAGGGAGAGAAACATCAATGTGTGGTTGCCTCTCGTGTGTCCCCTGCTGGGAACTGGCCTGCAACCCAGGCACGTGCCCTGACTGGGAATCGAACCACGATTGTTTGGATCGCAGGCCCGCGCTCAATCCAATGAGCTGCACCAGCCAGGGCATAGATAGACCTTTTAAAACATAAACATTCATATACATGTATGCTTCGCAAAAGAGCTAAAGGGATAAAATTCAAATTACTAGCAGTTGTCATCTCCAGAGAGAGAAATTGAATAGAAGGAAAGTGAAGAAAAGGGAACTCTCACTTTTGACTTCATAATACCTCCTTTAAAAAGTATGACTTGTAAATTTTTAATAACTAAAGAAAATATCATTTAAAACATAGAACTTAATAGGAACTCATTATTTTACAT
>PVKM010023769.1:0-20952 GCA_004027735.1 Carollia perspicillata | reverse complement strand
GGGTCCCGTTAAAACCTCAGACCTCACTGATCACCAGCACTTTGGTTCTGACTGAAACCCATACCTTGCTGGGCCTTACGATGACTTCAGTGGGTCACTGACAAGAACATTCTCTATGTTTTAGAGAGAAGAACATGTGACAGAATCATTTTCTCTAGTTTGTAGAACTTGGAAAAGTAGTATGAATCACTTATGTGGGAGAGTTTTGATAAAAATGTATTTTGAAATGTTGCAAATATAATCTTGCCTAAATAATGCACTCCCTGTTTTATTCAATATTGTATTTCACACTTGAGATGGTCCGTCTCACAGCCCTTGCTATCATGTCTCATTAAGAAGCAAATTTAGGAGTTTCCATTTTTGTAACTTTTTATAACAAAGCTTCTACAAATATGTTGCATCAGTTTGACCTTGGAGGGCTGTGGACGGAGGTCGCATGGGGGAAGTTTTGTAGCTATCAATGCAGTTTTGGCAGATTTGAAAAACAAGAAGAAAGAAGTGCAGAACTGAAAGAGTGAGAAAAGCATATTTCACTTCAGTGTGGTTTGGCAAATGGAAAGCCCCTTTCTGCAGTCACGGGGTCTAGTGATGAAGGAGGGTGACCGGTCATTCATCCTCTTACATGGCAGATTTCCTGTCTACTTGTGGTTTGACTAATTTTCTTTTTTAGGAAGGTGTAAAGGTGGAGCAAAAGCTCGAGTTCAGGAAAACATACTTAGGCACTGTTTGAAAGAAGTTTTGTTAATTAATTTGCAAAACAGTCTTCCGGGAGACAGGCACTAGACTTGGGAAGAAAGATATTAGGAGATGGTATAAAGGTTCTCCGTGAGCTGTGGGTAGCATAACCGTGAAGTCGGTGGGAATGAGATTTGCTTTAGTTGTGCTGATTGGGTCAGCATGAGCTCATCGATGAACAGGAACGTCCGCTCAGCTGCAGTTGGCCTGGGCAGGGCACAGCTGTGGGCGCACGGTGGACTGGACTTGGTACGGGCTGGAGGGGCCTGGTTTAGTGGAGGGAAGGTTTAGGTAATAATGCAGAAGCTATCATTTTAAAAGGGAAAAGTGTGAGTTTGGGGAACCCAGAAAAGGAATTCTTTTAGGAAAAACATTATAACACATCATTCCATAATCATGGGTGTACTTGTCAAAGTCTAGAACACAAGAAAGCTTTATCATCTTTTTGGGAAGTAAGTTGACATGGTAATTCAGCTTTTTGGAAGAATAAACCTTTATTAACTTGCATAAATGCAGTTATTACTCTGGGATTACTCCCCTAAAATATGTCCTCCCTTAAAATATGTCCTCTGATTCCTTCAATTAAAATGCAGAGGAAGATTTAGATACGATAATAAGCTTTAGTGCTGCACAGTATCCAGCGGCTTGCATTTCTTCGCACTTTAATTCTCTTAGGCTTTGGCTTAATTTTCAGAGCGAGATAGAAGTCAGGGATGGCAGCATGTCTGTGTAAGAAGAAGAGAAGATTTTTTTTCTGTTAGTAATACTTCCCTAACAAACACCATGGATTAACAGGAGACATCTGTAGACTTGGAAATATTTGGCATATACTCACTCATTCTGAAATGCAGGAAATAAAGAAATAGTACATTGCCTATATCGCAAAGAACAAACAGAGCTAATTAAATAATTGGTAAATAGGGAACACATAGCCCGACACATGTTTAAGATTACACACAGGATTCTGTAGAAAATGGCTATAAGCAGTACTAATGCTGTAAGAATGGGGTTCGAGCGCTAACACATGGACATCATACTTTTCAAGTTTTCTTGGTGTAAAGTTGCAAGGCAGTGCAGTCTTTTCATAAACAACATTGGTGTCTTAGGAAGCTGCTTTTTCAATGCAAATGATTGTTCTCCCGTTTCTCAGTTTCCCGTTATAATGTGTCTTCCTGGTGGTCAGCGATTGTCCTGAATGGACCATGGGAAAAGAAAATGCGTGTGGAGTGAGATGTGCACTCTAGAACTCTCAGAGGGTAACCTCTCTGGACCAGGCTCCTTTGCCTCCGGTTCTAGTCTCTGCATCTCAAAGACTGAAGATGCTCACTTCTATCACAGATAGAAGACATGGTAATTCAGCTTCTATCACAGATAGAAGTCTTGGATTGCTTGTATTTTGCTTGGAACAATGACCATTGTTTCTTGGGGTTTTTGCCCTTTAGTCCCCATTGTCATTTTTTGAGAAACCCTGAAGAAGGATAAAGCTTACTGAGATTATATTAATGACGGAATTTTTTTTTACCAACACATTCATCCATGGATTTTTGAGAGAGTTGTAGAGTAAAATATTTCACTTATTACACACCATTCACTACCTTTCTCTGAAGCCTTGCCAGTAAACTCTGGAGATTACACTAGACATTTCTGAATTAGAGGGATCTTTTAAGCATCCTAGAACGATATGAATATAATGCACGGGACACAGTATGGATTCGCAGTAGTTTAACTGATGGTGGTACCCAGCTAAGGAGAGAAGCTAAGGTTTGGGGGCTTCAGGATTACCACTGTCAGAGCCCTTCAAACTTTATGCCTAAGACCTTTCCAACATTATATTGCTGCGTGTGTCTCAGAAGCATTAGAGTCATATGTAGAGTCTCTACATATGAGTAACCTTGCAGACAGAAAAAGAAGTGTAGTAAGTTGTTAGATACCAGCTGTAGAGGGTAGAAATGTAGAAGATATAGCCATATACATTCTGTTATATACATATTTCCTCCCTACCTGCAATATGCTATAGTCCTTCCTGATCAAAAGCATTGAGAGGGTGCCTACTTTGCACAGTCCTCTGAGACTGCAAAGAGGAGAGTGTCTCTCTTCCCCACTGGGAGACACCGTTCCTATACATTCCCAGGGTGTGTCCTCTTGTGGTTTGAGGCTACACACCCTCCCTTCCCCTAAGAGGGAATAGAGCCTACAACTAGCATAATGGTTGTGCAAACTGTTATTGTTTTATTATGGTCTTTAACTGGCCTGCGTTCTAATACATGGAATTTCTCATGTTTTTAACCTCAAACCAGTGTTGAAGAAACAGACAACCGAGATGCATTTAATACAACATATGCTAAAGATTATCCTGGAATATCTGTCTG
Organism: Carollia perspicillata; assembly: GCA_004027735.1. Taxonomy (NCBI): domain Eukaryota; kingdom Metazoa; phylum Chordata; class Mammalia; order Chiroptera; family Phyllostomidae; genus Carollia; species Carollia perspicillata. Next base: position 17,848 of record PVKM010023769.1, on the reverse strand, counting down.
GTTCCTGAATTAATCTGGCTTACAGCTTTCACTTCTAATGACTTACTTGTTTGTATCCATGATGCACGTGAGTGTGTGGCTTTCCTAGCAGAAACATGTCCGTTTCCCTTTGAGGACTGGGTTTCCCAGTAATTTTATTATGAGAATAGTCACATGAGATTCACTTGGTCTTTCACAAGAATTTGAGCCTTGAGACGCAGTTGGGTGGGAAGTGGACAGGCACAGAGCAGAAGAGTATGTGCCTTTTATCCAGCAGTGTTACGGCATCGTAGTTAGAAAGACCACTGACGGAAAGCAGTAGACCGCTTTGATTTACGTCTTCTAGTCCATTTCCTGCACACAGTCATGGGGCCCAACTCTCCCCCTGAATTCCTAGAAATGCCTCCTGCTAAAAATTAATACATCGTAGCTTATATTTCAGTGTTAACTGTAAAAGCGTATATAGCATAAGGGCTGGAGAGGGCTCCTCTCATTGTCTGTATAGACAAACTCATGGCATTGTTATGCTGCTTCTAGTAGTTTAATAATATTTAATAAAATGTCAAAGCAGCCATCTTTCTTTGGGCAAATACACCATGATTACACTTCTCTTTCCTTCTGTGTATCCATGGTGTTCCCAGTCTGATGTGATGGGTGCGCAGGGAAGGGGCAGCATATTTTCCACAGTCTGTGTCCGTAGCTGATCCCCAGGTGCCCCTCACCCTGGTGCTCTGGTCAGGGTGTGTGCCGAGGGTGGTCCAGCACGCAGCCCCCCTTACCAAACCCTTCATTTCTGCTCCACCTTCTAGCCAGCAACAGCACCTGGGCTCTAGCCATCTGAACGACGCTGGGGGCGCAGGCAGTGTCAAATCCCCTCCAGAATTGCAGCTCCTCTCAATCACTGCTCATCTCCCACTCATATTTATTTTACAACCCTGCTTAGAGACTGATTATTTTTTCTCTTGAGCAAGAGAAATTAATGAGTTAAAATAACTTAAGAAATCAATCAATCCAGTCTTTACCAAGTACAGGCAATCATTTTTATCTTTATTTCCTTTTATCTTTATTTTATTATCTTTATTTTATTTTTAATATTTATTATCTAATAATAAATAAAAGAGAATATAAAATATTATCTAATATTTCATTATCTTTATTTCTTTATTTCCGTATTTATCTTTATTTTATCTTTAGTTTTAAGGGCACTGGGTAATTGCTAATAATAGGAGTTGACAAAAAATTAGGCCTAGAGTGGTAGTCAAGTCCTGTTACGTTAAAGCCACAAAGGTGCATCCAATTTTAATTAGAAGTGTGTTTTGCTAAACGTGACCCATTACTCAATATAAGAGAAATTATACCTTTGTGAATTAATAATGTATTCATTTTCTGATTATTTATGCCCTTTGACATATCAGTCACACAAATAAAAAGAGAGAACTCTTTAACAGAAGGACCCATGTAGCTTAACATATTGAAGAGACTCTTGAAAACGTGTTTTCCCCAACGTTTCCTGGAACAGAACAAAAGGCATTCCAAGCGAAAGGGCAAACTGGCCCCAGTAAACTCCTTTGAAATTTAAGCCCTTGGGTTTGGCTCTCCAGCTGCTGCAAGGTAGAATGGCTTCATGTTAAAAAATAGTCTGTTTTTAAGAGTGGCTTCCATGAGTAACATTTTAGTCTTCTGAGTCATTTGTATGACAACATGAGGTAAGGAGTTGATTCTAATTTTCATTCTACTTCCTAAGTCCTAATGTCTCCCTCTGTATAGCCGTAACTTCATACAACGTCCAGCATGAAAGTGATCATAATGATCATGTCTTGTCTCTTGTAAAGTGTGCTTTTTTTATGCTATAGATAATAAACTTTTTTAATGTTTCTAAAATACTGGTTTTCAATTCTGTCTCTTTGGTTTCATGAAAAAACAGTTTTAAACACTTTTTATCTTCATTGTAAAGTTGTTCAAAGGAAGAATTAATCTTTTGAAAGACATTATGGTAGCAAATTCTGTCTGTAATTGTCTTGTCCTATTTGGGTTTCAGTTCTTTTTTAGATAATATAATTTTTCCATTGTAGCTGGGAACTTACATATCATGAAGATCTGTCCTCTAATCAAGCAGAAATCACAAACTATTTTGACTGATAAATCTAATTTTTAGGTATATATAATAATGTTACTTCTACAGAATTTTGTATATAAAATTGCCAAAAAATACTGTGGTGTAATACAAGCTGAAGAAATGTTAGTGCTTTCTGTTATTTTCTCTTTAGAATTGCATTTTTTTTTTTAAAAAAAAAAACCTCCTTAATGCAGTAATTAATACTTTTCACGCCAGATAAAATTTCATTTACCTCTTATACTAAGTATTTTTAATACCCTTGGTATCTGTGAGTTCCTTCTACTAGCTCAGTATGCTGTCAGAACCTCATTTCAAAGAATTCCCTTCTGCATGTAATCCTTAGTCTAAAAACCTACAGAGACAAGCCTTTTAATTTAAAATTTCAAAATTACAGATTATAGCTTCACTTCTTCTAGGACAATGTCAGCTACTTATAATCATATATATTTAATGTGAATTTGTGATATGAAAAAGAATGTCCAAATGTGACTGTATTTTTTTTAACATATACCAGTATTCTTTCAGTTTTAGTAATACATATATATAGGTGTGGGTTTTGTTAACCAAACAAAATACACATCAAAAGTTTATCTAACCGACATATCCAATGTGCAAATATATAAAAATAGCAAGCATAATTTCGCTGTACTACGTTAAGGTCAAGAGAGTGAAATTATAACCTAGAGAAGCAGACAGTTTGACCACTGGAGAGCTGACCTCTCCTCCACTTCACAGATCTGGAAGTTGAGGGCATGTTTGCCAGAAAGGCTGCTGCTCTCTTGGGTCAAGGATAGGGCTGTGAATTCTTTTAAAAATTATTTGTGTAATAAAGTTCTGCTTGAATTAATCAGTGGCTTCAAGAGTTCTTTCTCTTACTTCATGAAATATTGAAAAATAGCTTCCCCTGGAGTTTAATGGGCTTTATTTCAATACTTTGCCAATGTGCTAGAGGTAAGGCCTTAATAAATGTAACATATCGTGTGTAGGCATTGTATTGGTACTGAAGACCTCAGAAGGACGGGCGCTGGCTGTACCATTTTATGCAGGCAAATTACCTCAAAACCTACCTTCTAAATAGAGCTGGCTTCAAATTATGTACTAGAATCAGTATCTTTTTATTAGTAGTACTCTCTGTTCATTTATTTTGTGATAAAAATACCATTGTTTAAGTGGAGATACAGCTTCACGATTATGTAGACTGCTTTTATCTCCAGAATTTGAGACCTTACTGGCTTTTAGCAGCATAACAGTTCAGCTTTTTTTAAGTTTGGCTTTAATATGTGGACAGTAGGTTACTTAAAATATTAAAAATATTTTCTCTCCTAGAAAGCTAGGCCTGTTACAGATCTTTTAAAAAGTTTACTGTGGAACACTCAGTGGAGTACCCCTTATGTGACGTATCATGTTTTTTTTAAGGTATAAATTATGCATGAGGAGAGTTTAATTGGCTATCTAAAATATTTTAAACAGCCAAACTGTGAGAACTTCAGAGACCTGAAAGTACTGTATACTTTTTAGCAGCGGACTGGCATTCCCCACTAACCACTCTAAGTAAAGTGGAAGGTAATAGCAACTAAAACACTTTACCTTTAAACCAAGGTGTCAGGTTTATATTTTATCTGTAAAAAATGTAACATGAGTATATTTGACATCTACCTCAGCAAACAAATTAATGCTAATTAAAGATTAATGTGTCATAATTAGCATTAAAAATGCAATTAAATTGTGAGTAAATGGACCAGGAATAGAAAATTGTCAGGCGTCTCACTGCCTGGTTTTTCATATTCTGCCTTTTGTTTTTGCAGCAAATAGAGGAAGCGGGGCAGCAGGCAGCTCCCAGACTGGAGATGCTCTGGGGAAGGCACTTGCTTCGGTGAGGAAATATTGACTTTGGACTTCATATGTGGCATTGTATTAGAAGGCTGAACTTTAATCAGATGTGGACATTTGGAATTTTAGAAAATGAATGGCAAATAGCTTTGATTTTGGAAATGCTAGCTGTCTTGCATAATTTCTTTGAGTGCATGACTGGTCTCTTCCGTCTTGTCTCCTCACATTGGGGCTAAGTGCTACTCAGTTATGGATTCGTGGATATTCTCAGGGCCGTTAGGTGTACAGATTTTCTATCTTGAGTTCTTATTTTTCTCTAAAGTCATATGGGCACTCATTGACCCACTAAGAGTGACTTTGCACAGGACAATTCCAACACACTTTGGAAAAGTCATTAAAAAAATAAAGGACCATAGTATAGTAGCTGAGGTCCATGAGAAATTATCACAAACTTGGCACCTAGGGGACTCACCTTTTCTGCTTTGACTGCCCACTGCCAAGAGGCTAGACTTGACCATGTCCTGCCTGTTCACTGGTGACAAATGACACACCTTATCTGTGTGAAGGAGTATCCCTGGTGTTGTCTTCAAAAGCTAAACATGGACATTTGCAAATGTGAGTGGAGATTCATTGCCCTAACATTTTATCTCTTCGGGTGTTTTTTTTTCTTACCATCAGGAGCATAACATATGTTTGATTTATATCAGCACTTTTGACCAAGTAAAAGTTTCTATTTAATCTAAGTATTTTTCATCTTGGAATCAAATGCGTTAATCATGGTGAAGGAGCTGGACAACAGTCCTAGAGATGAGACAGTCTGACATGTTTCGTGGAGGGAAAGGGAGTTCCGGTGCATCTCTGGCTTGCTCCCAACCAGCCACACAGCCGTGGGAGGAACTGGGAAGAGAGGACTAAAACTCTAGTCTGCTGACCTCCAGACCAGTTCTTTTCTAGCTCTCCTACATGACCTCGATAATTCTGATTTTGAAAAATTAAAGTGATTGTTTTGTAACTTGTAATTTTTAATTGAATTGCATTGACACTTTGTAATTTACAAAATTGTTGGTTATTCCTAATAACAAGGGCTTGTTTTTTTTCTTCCCCATTGTTTTAAGATCTATTCTCCAGATCACACTAACAACAGCTTTTCATCAAACCCTTCAACGCCCGTTGGCTCTCCTCCTTCTCTCTCAGGTACTGTGCCGACTCATGCCATCATCCTGCCAGCCAGTGAGTGGTTGCCCTGTTAGACTCCCTGCTCCAGGAGGTAGAAACGTGCTCCCTCCTAAAGCTCCAAACATAACATTGCCAGCAGACAGATAGAAGGGAGTGGGAGAGACAGACTACCATGTGAGGGGACAGCCATTCACACTCAAAACTTATCTTAAAGATATGATGTTTTTAAAATATGTAGACATGCAGAAAACTTATTTCTTAAGCTTTCCCCAGCTCTCCAGAAGATACTCAATGGAAAAACACACTCCAATAAGAAATCTCAGATGAGAAAAGGCAGTGAATGTAGTCATGAATATGATCACACAATCATCAAATATAGATTATCCAAAAGGATCATTTCCAACAGACTTTTTGGCCTTTCCAAATTTTCTCTTTGACGACCGTGTCATTGGGGTGTTTAAGGAAAACTATAATCTTGTAAATAAATTGTGAAGCAAGTGTGTGGAGTACAAATGGGTATTTGCCTTTAAAAACAACCCATTATATGACCTACAGCTTCAAATAATACAATTGTAAGTTCTTAAATTATGTTAGTAAAGCATTTCACTTCTCAGAGGTCCATTTAAAAGGCTCATTGCCCTTCCAGTATAAATGCTTCCAGAGGGCCCCGTCTGGTGCCTGTCTCTGCTCTTTGGAAAGAGGACAGGTGGCTTCTAAAGCAGAACTAAATCACATCTGTACCTGATTGAAACCTGACCTTAACTGTAATTTATAGTGGAGTCACTTGCCTAAATGTTGCCCCCTCCGTCCGGATATTATTCTCCGCATGCAGCACTCACATGGCCCATTATAACCTGGCTTCCCTGGTAGAGAATGGGAAGTTCTAGGCTCCTACAAAGCTGTCTGAGGTGATGACCATGGTTTAGGTGGCATTTAATATCAGCCTTTCCAGCCTCCATTGACAGGGTAGAAAGGGGTAGCTGGGCATTTAAGTCCAGTGTCCAGAGGGACAAAGTTGAACCTGGAAAGAAACAGAGATGACATATAACGGAATAGCAGTGAAACATTCTCGATGACCAAGAAGGAAAGGAAAGTTCAGAATTGTTAGGTTCAGTACCACATTGTTAGGCTCTGGAAAATGATCACAGACCTCGGTGTCTAGTACCAGAGAAGGATCGAGAGAGCATCTGGTCCAACAGTACTCATGATGGGGGTGGGGCTGAGCAGGGAGAGCTCCAAGTTCCCCATTTCAAGCAGAACAACTCCAATTTTGTCTGTTTCATAATTTGGAAAAAAATTCTGGAGTCTAATAAAGCTTGAGAGAGCAACTACTGTATTTTGTCCTGTATAATGCACACTTTTTTGCCCAACTTTTTGAGGGAAAAATAAGGAGTGCATTTTACATGGGTATAATGATTACATATCACAGGTGTAATAGTGGGTATAGTAATCCAGTGTATAATACACACAGAAACATGGGTATGCCTCATACACAGCAAAATACAGTATTTTAGTCTACTCGGCTTTTATAGATGAGTGTACAAGGCCCAAGAAGGGCGGGTGACTAGCTGAGGTTACCTCTGTAACAGTACGGGAGTTCAGACAGATTCAGAGCTCACCACCCTGCCACTCTGCCCTTAGGCTCATCAGGGGAGGGGAATATGAAGGTGCAGAAAGCTCCCCAAATAACCTGAACCTGAGCAGTGTGCTCTCTGTGGAAGACACAGAAACAAGGCCACTTTGGGGGTCCCAGTAATCCATAGAGAAAGACCGTGTGTTAGCAAGGAAGAACTTTATGAAGATGGAAATGTGGGGACAGATTGCTATTTTCACACTGATAGCTCTGTCCAGATTCTGTCACTGAAAGTAATTGAACAAAATATTCTATTTTTATTTAGCATAAAAATACACACACATGCACACCCAGAAACGACAGGAAGAATGAATATTTAAAGTGATAACTGTGTCGGAGCATGAGATTTTAGGGAGAAATCTTGAATTATTTATTTTATATACAGACTTTATATTATTTTAAACTTAAAAGTGGGAGATTAGATATGTCATATTTATTATAGCAGGAATCTTTCTTTACCTGCAAGTTAGTGAGTCATAAAAAAACTATTTTCTTCAGAAGAACTACTTATGACTGTTGTTATATTGAGTTTTTAAATTTCTGGTTTCGTGGATCGCTGCCAACTAATCTTATTTCCTTAAAAAGTTTCTGAAGGCTTATTCCTTCTCAAGGATCATTTTAATAACGAGTAGCAACGCTGTGTTTCACTGGTGAGGGAATGCGGTTGAACAGACTGGCCTTGCGTGAAGATGTGACAAAAGCCCTCCTCTGTGTTCTGAAAAGGACCTTGACTTTGTAGTGATGGTTTTCTGTCAAGGAACACTTCCCCGGCTGAAATTCCTCCTTTTAGGAGGAAACTTGAGAGAATTCTGAGTCTATGTAAAGTCTTCATGCTTTACATTTAAAGTGTTTTCCTGGCCCCAGAATTCTTGCATGGGAAGTTTACACGCATTACCTTATTGTCCACATGGAAATCAACATTGTCGTTTCTAAAAGAACTGTTGAATATGTTGGTGAGATTAGTTTTAAGATTATATAGATTGCATGGTAACTCCCATTTTAATATCAGCAGGCACAGCTGTTTGGTCCAGAAATGGAGGACAGGCCTCATCATCTCCTAATTATGAAGGACCCTTACACTCTTTGGTAAGTCCCGTCTGCTGATCGCTGCTCTAGCTGTTTTCGGACCATTTTTGTCTCTAGTTTACTCTCCAAGTTTAGACGATGCTTGATCCTGTTTGTAGATTGAAACTCAGATGCTGCTAAAAATGCTGGAATGATAATGGCCCCCTTCCCATTTGGGGGAAGGAGCCCTGTCAGTAAGGAGACAACTTCTCTAACACGAATCCGCTGGAGTTCCAGCTAAGCTGCACAGTCGGAACACTTGAAGATTCTGTACATCTCTGCTCTGCTTTCCAGAGCAACAAGTTTAGAGTTCTTCTCTTGACCTTGGAACAAGAAATCGATTTCCTTGTTCACTTTGGTTCTCATAGAAATCTAGTAATAGCATTACGTCTCTGCTCTGCCAGTAGGGGGTAGCTGAAAATTTGGGTACATTCAAATAATACTGTAAGTACATGATGACTCCGTGTCTGACACACCAGGCTTTCGTAGCTCACAGTGCTGGGGCTGGAAATACGCATGAAACACCACCGCTGTGAGCCGTGTCTAGACTATTTATGAATCAAACGAGAGAGGGGGCAGCAAGGAACTCTTCGGTCTTTTCACATTTTCCCCCTTTGTCCCCCACGATTTGGATGGCCCATGGAAGAAGGCACAGGCTTGTCTGTCCGTCTGAATTAACATCTTGTCAGCTCTTTGGGGTTTCCTTCCTTCTTTTCTGGCTTACTACTTAAATTAAGGAAAATCTAAAAATTAAAATACAAAGGTGCATTTCCCCCTTCGTTGTTCTTTTCCTCGCTGTGGAGAGTGAATCATGCAGCTGTGCATGTCAGCCACTAAAGGCAACCCCAGGGCAGACAACGTCCGTGCCGCCTGCCCAGCCCGATGAGTCCGCAGCCTGCGTCCAGGCGGTCCAGAGTTGTCCATAGTTGGACCTCCAGCAGTGGTTCCTTTGGACCCAGCTATCAGAACCGGGCTTTATCCCACTGTAAAACTGCAAAGGCTAGGTTTGTAGTTGTGAGCTACGGCTTCAGTTCCCTGAATTCTCACCAGTCAAGGGGGGGAGGGGCGTCCGCAAGCACACACTGCTCTCTCCACCAGGAACCCGTGAGCCGGGAGGGATGGTAGGCACATGTATTCTTCTCATGCTTACCTTAGCCCTGGTAAGTGCATATGTAGTCATTCTCATTTTCATACATTAAGAAGTGTAGACTCAAAGACGTTAGTAACTTTTCTAAGGTCACATTAGTAGCCGAGCTAGGAGTTTAGGGGAGGTCCCCGAACACCAAAGCCCACCAAATCAGAATGCTCTGTACCGTAGACTAACTGTATTAGACACACATTCTTCCTGTCAGTATAGAATAATTTGAAATTGTTTTTCTCGTAGAGTAGAGCTAGTACATCTGTTCGCACAGCCCATCAGAACTCAAAGCGGATTGTAGCGTGATGTAGTACAAAGACGCATTGGATTTGAAGTCAAAAGACTTCGATGTCAGCCCTGACTTTACTGTTTCCTGGCAATGTGACCCTGATTAATTAATTCACTTAGTTTCTTTGAGTCTCCTTTGCACGTCTGTTTGGCTGGGATAACACTGTCTTTCCTGCTCTCCTCGCTTGTGTGCGGCGAGGACCCAGTGGGATGGTGGATGTTAAAGTGCACACCGGAGAGTCCTGTACAGATGTCTGTTCGATATCGTTATTGCTCACCCTGGAAAAAGAAAACAACAAAGGCACACCTACTTGTCCCCTTTTTTCACCAAAAACTATCGCATAGACCTGATCTAGTTGCAGAAAAGTTGGGTCCTAATGGCTAGGGTGAAAACAGAAGTTCAGTTGGTCTTTAATTGTATAATGCAGTTATATAGGGGAGGGACTTCTACACTATAGAAATGACTTTGAAATCACTCGGAAGCCCCTGGTGAACATTAATTTAAATCTTTGTTATTCTTCAGTCTTGAAATCTCATACCACTTTGATGGACAGAATTATTGTAATTTTTTTCTGTAATCATTTTGAGGCCCTGTTCCCTTCTGTGTGAGAGAGAGAGACAGAGAGAGAGTGTGTGTGTGTTTGTGTGTATAAAGAGAGAGAGACACACACACACACACAAGCTGGTGATAATAGATAGAAAGCAGGAAGTGCAGTGGAAATTGGCAGTACTTTAGAAATTACTGTTTGTGTGCATTTACCTGTGCCTGGCTTGATACTTAGCACCGTATCATACATCACAGAGGAGACCAAGGAAATCTTGCCTTCAAGAAGATAATTTAATTGGCAAACTATAAATAAATCACTTTCCCATTATTAATTTTTTAAAAAGCTTTAACCAATGCCTGTCAAAAATGTTACTCAAATTCAATGATGTTTTTCTTTTCTAAGGTCAGCCCAAATTATTTCAACCTAATGCAATGTAGTTTAACATATGTACATTAGATTGTCCTGGAAGAACTACTAATTTTTTTTTGTTTGTGAAAAATAACACTGTAATTATATTAACATTTGTCACCAGTTGTCTAGGAAGGAAACTATTTTTATTATTTTAAGGAAATAAATTTTATTGCAAACATATTTAGAAAGTGTAGTTTGTGTCAACTTAACTTTTACTTATGTAACCTATGCGTGCATTTCAAACTATTAAGTTTCACATCGTTTCTTGACCAACAGCAAAGCCGAATTGAAGATCGTTTAGAAAGACTGGATGATGCTATCCACGTTCTCCGGAATCATGCAGTGGGCCCATCCACCGCTATGCCTGGTGGTCACGGGGACATGCATGGCATCATTGGACCGTCTCATAACGGAGCAATGGGTGGTCTGGGCTCAGGGTATGGAACCGGTCTTCTTTCAGCCAACAGACATTCGCTCATGGTAAGTGATGAGATTTGTAGACTCTGTAGTTAGCATATAAAATTAGGCTTCCAAGTATAAATACCAGCGCTGCTGTTTTTATCTTTTTAAAATAGCTCGATTGAGATATAACTCACTTAACATGCAATTCGCCCGTGTAAGGTTTACAATTCACTGTGTTTCAGTGTATTCACAGGGTCGTGCAGCCATTGCCACAGTCTAATTCTGGAACACATTGGCCCCCTCCAAAAAGAAAAGAAATCTCCATCGCCATTAGCGGCCACTCCCCACTCTGCCTCCCCACCCCACCGACCCCCAGCCCTTGGCAACTCCTGATCTACCATAGATTTGCCTAGTCTGGGTATTTCCCATAAAGGGAATCGTGCAATCTGTGGTGGTCTTTCCCGATGGCGTCTTCAACCTAGCACAACGTTTTCAAGGGCTCTGCATGTTTTATCGCATATCAGAGTGTCATTCGCTTTTATCGACAAACAATATTGAGTTGTATGCATTATATTTATCTGGTCGTCAGGTGATGGCTGTTTGGGTCATTTCCTCTCTGGGTATTAGGAAAAGTGCTCCTGTGACCATTCATGTACAGGTGTGTGTGTGGACACACCTTTGTTTCACTTAAGCATGTACCCGGGAGAGCATTGCTGGTCATTACTGATGCTTCAAATTGTTCATCTTGGAGACTTTGGCTAAAAGATCCAACCAACTTAGGATCATGGTACATTGCTGGCACTTTGTATATGAATAGGTTGAATTTTTTTTAACTAAAAAAAACAAATCAATGGCTTTTGATTTTGAGTATGGGAGGTAGAACTGGATAGTAGGACTGTGTAATTGAAGTATATAGTAGTTTTACCATTACCACTTTATAAATGAGCCTTTATGTGAATGCTCCATAAGCAGATTTGTCCTTATTATAGTTGGAATTTCAGTGTTTCCCACTACTTTTGATAAGGATTTGGGAGTGCATCTTTGTTGGGGATGATTTTGAAGGTTCAGAGAAACTTCCTAATAAAATACTAAGTGATGACAATTCATGAGGTGTCCAAATGGTTGGAGAATTTAACATTGCCAGTCATTCTGTGTAAGTCCACTCCTTAGAAACTTTAGTATCCTCTTTTGTACCTTCTGGGCTCTTAAAAAGTTGCTTGGATGAAGGTCTGTTTCCTGTTTTCCCTAAAGCGTCTCTTGTTCAAAGATGATTCTAAAAGGAGAATGCAAAATAAGTACAGGTTATTCAGAGGCTCCTTGCCCAATAGTATTCTTCTGCCCTCCTTTCAATTTCTCCTTTTAATAAAAGACTAAGGCTAAGAGTACCATCCTGAGTGGTGTACTATGGAAACCTGCAACCAATTTGAAACCAAAAATACTGGTTTATAAATAGAAGCAATGACCTCACTTCTAAAACGTGGAAAGATATTTTTGAATGCCAAAGCTAAATCATTTTTTTTCTTCTTAGCTTTTCCTTGACCTCTACCCCCAAAATTCATCATTGACTAGAAATTGTTTGTCTATTCATGGCAGTTGCTAAGAGTTAACAAAAGGAAAAGCTAGATTTTAATTTAGCTTGGCCTCAGGTAATGTGTTAAATACACTTGGGATGCATATAATATGAGATTTTAGTTTGTACAGCTCTTTTTTTAAACTACAATGTTTAAACAATACTGCTTTTAATTAAGAAATCTGGCTTTATTAAAAGCCAGATCTGTGACTTACAGCCATTTCTGTATATCTGCTCTCAATCAGGAGAAAAATAGTTTAATTTCTGTAGCTGTGTTCATTTTGCATATGTTAAACGGATGCAACATGCAGCCAGGGCATTGCTTCAGAGCTGGTTTTTTTTTCCTATAAATATGTAAAGTTTGCTCTTAAATACCAGATGTAGGTTAAGCAATTCTTTAAAATAATAAACTATAATAGATGCTGTTTGGAACTGTGTGACCTTCAAGTCGCCTTCTCTTCGAGCCTGGTTCAGAGGTTGGGTAGAAGGAAGAGACTAGAGATCGACTCTCCCCGGTGGAGGGGAAAGAGAGAGAATAGAACAGAGCAATAGAATAAGGGGAATAGTCAGCCAGTGTCTCTGATTTTGAAAAACTACACAGAAGCAATAAAGCAGCTAGTTTTGCTGATGAGGAGTTCCTGCCCGCTCCTCTGAAGACATTATTCCATCGAGGACGACCGCAGAGCCCACCAGACAAGAGGGCAACTTTAAAGATGTGATGCGGCGACAACCTGCTGTCCTCTAACCCAAATGCGGTTGGGATGTGTCTCTCCTTCTCAAAAATACGTAGCGGGCCCCCAGAATCTGAGCTCTTCTGCCTGAAACTCTGTAACGTGTGTGAATGAGAGTGCATTGCCTGTTCTTTCCTTGCGCAAACTGGTATGAATTTTCAAACAAAAACATAAGAACAAAGGAAATAGTTTTTGAATTTAGTCAGTCTGAAGTTAGCCTTTGACCATTTGATACATTCCACAATAAAAAGGAAGTCGAAGGGGAAGAGAAAAAAACCTACCCCCCCCCCTTTTCCCTCAACAACAAAAAAAACTCAAGGAGGATACTGGTAATGTTTTCCACATTTGAATTTTAATACATGAAACAGGCTATAAAACTTTGGCCAGCTGCAGTAAATAAAGTAGCAGTGGGAGGTATGCACCGGAAACTTCGCAGAGCAGCGTTGGAGGGAGTTTCTTTCCCAACTGCACACCTTCATTTGTTGTTCTGCAGTAGAAGCAAGTGCTAGTAACTTAACACCATCCCAGGGCAGGGGTGTGTGTGTGTGTGTGTGTGTGTGTGTGCACATGCGTGTGTGTTTTAAGCAAATCTCCTTTATAGCTCTCCTTAATAATTCCTTCTGATTAAAGAATAGACAGCTTTGAATCCTCTTGACCTACTTACTCTTCTGGTTTCCTCTCTCCACGCCTTTCGAAAATCAAAACGAAATGGCTTGATAACTTGGAAGATGATATAAGCATTTCTTTCTGCAGCAGCTTGAAATCGTGGTGGGGAAAAACCGTGGTTCTGCCTCGGCTATTATGTTATCTCATTTAATTGCTAACATATTGTACTTAGCTTTTGATTCATAAAATGTTTTCCTTGGAGTTCTGAAGTAGGTCTTCAGTGATTTACTAAGTATTAGTATAATGAAAGGGATTTTTTTCACAGCAGCATGGCTCATAACACTTGAGTGAATGGTGTCAGCTTGCGGGCTTTCTAGAAGATAATATTTGGCCACGTGCTTTCCTGCTCAAAAACCTTCACCAGCTTTCCATTATCTACAAGATGAAGGCCACTCTTCTAGCTCAGCTTATAAAGTCCCATTACCATTTACCTAAAGCCATACGGTTAGCTCTTTCAATATACAAAAACTTTTCCAGCCGTACTAGTTTTGCACATTATCAGAATCTGCCCTGCCTGTTCTCAGTAGTAACTTCTTCAGTATCTCTCTGGATTGGCTGGCTCTACCCGCTGCTCTCTGCCCATCTCACCCCACCCATTCTCAAAGCTCTGACTCAAATTCTGCCTCTTCCAGGAAGCCTTGCCTTGCCACCTCCACCTGTGACAGTCATTTTCACTTTACACTCACAGCACTGTGAATATACCATTGGCTGGATGTTTATGTCACCCAGTTAAGCATAGCTCCGTATCTTTCGTAGGCATGACTTTTGCCTTACCAGCTCTATTGTAAATTCCTTAAACACTGCATATTGCATTTTGTTTTCCTCCAGTAAACAAAAAGGGAAGAACGGGAACTAACATTTTCTGCATGCTTGACCAGTTGCCAGCCCAGCTGCGAGGGGCAGCATATACCTTGTGTCAGGCAGTCTTCACAAGAGCCAGTGAGGATGATAACGGTGTCCATTGCAGTGTTGGTCACAGCAGCCTTAAATGGGCAGAGCGATCTCGAGTGGCGAAGCGGGATTTAAACTCGGATACATTGACTTCACATTCCATGCTCTTTTTTACTCTCATGAGCACTTCCAGAGATTGCGTAGGTATGCCTTTTAAGAATTAATTTCAGATGGTTAGAGCTTGTGATTTTCAAATCTTGATAAATGCTCATTGATGAAAGAAGTTTCCAAGTATCTCATGGCCAAGTTCCCAGAGCAGTTCTCTACCCAAATGTGGAGGTAAAGAATTTCCCCTCCAATGTGGTAGCATTCTAGATTTAAAATCCACATTGTCAAAACACTTAGTCTTAAATCAGTTTGGCAGTGGAAAGTGGCAAGAGGTGTGAACTCTCCTGACTAGGGTCCTTGAAGTAATAAATTTTAAGTTAATTTTTCTACCACAGCCACTCACTTTTCTAATAGAACCTAAGCAGAAACCTCTGAATGGGGGAGAATTTGGAAGCAGCTGGGTTTGTCACTAACCTACTCAAAAACTCTTATTCAGACATAATCTCCTCTGTGCCTCTGCTATCTCCATGGTTAATCCTGATATTAAATCATTAGATTTTTAAATAAATTATTCAAGTGGTAGTTTTCCAAATATAATTCTCTCCACTAATCATTCAGTACGCAGGTTCACAGATGAGACCTGAAAGCAAGCCTTTCCGATGACCCAGTCTCTTCTGTTAACAAAACCCTCATCAGGAATGCTTCCCTGTGACTCTGTGTGCTCCTAATTGCTTGTCAGTGGAGTCAGCAACGATCAGGTCATTGAGCTAAAAAGCTCCTGTACTATTAATATGTAATATTAATGTGGTTCCTGGATCCTTTTTGCTTAAAGTCTACTTATTCATTTCAAAACCATTTATCAGATGGTAACCAAATGTCAGGCTCACTGCTAATGGCGGGCTCTGCTCTCAGGAGGTTCACAGTCTAGTAGGAAAGGACACGTATTTAAAACCAAGTTGCTGTATAGTTAGGCTCTGAACTGGAGGATGGACCCAGCGCTGTCTTCCGGGAGGAAAGGATCCCACCGTCCCTCAGCAGAGGGGAGGTGACCTTGTCAGGCTCTAGCTACTCTGGTTGGCTTAGTCAGGGAGGAGCCCTATGAACTCGCACCCTCACCTGTCCTCCATGGCACCCCTGCGACCTTGTCCCACACCCGCCAAGTCAGGTGTGGCACGTTTCAGAAAGCACTGATGGAAGTCAACCGTTGCCCAGCTTTCCTCTTATCAATAATGTTTTTAGCTTGACTTTGAATTAAAAATAATTTATCAGAGGAACATGCATTAGGTGAAGAAGCACCTTTTTACTTAATTGACATTAAACATAGGAGAACTTTGACCACAGAGGACATCAGAAGACGAGTGACTCAAATTTGATTCGGAAAGCACCCCAGAGGTGTTTTAGCCCATGCCCCTCATTTTACTGTGGGAGACTGAGGCCCAGAAAGGGGAAGTGCACCAGGCATGGATACTAGTCAATGGCCACGTTAGAATTAAAAACCAGACAAGCCAGCAATGAGACCGGCACTCTTCGTACTAAATACCACACTGCTGCAGCAAACTCCCTCCCTAACCTCATACCATAGCCATTTCAAAACTGTGGCTGGTGTCACAAACCGTTCTGTTACTCTGACTTCACTGTGAAACTCAAGAAAACTCTTCAGTTGCCCCCTGGCTCCCGGCCACATGGTGCTATTTAGCTGTTCCAATAGCACTTGGCAATTAGAGAGGGGAGTGGGCAATGATGTGGTATCTTCGGGCGCATTGACTGTATGTGGTCTTGGGAGCAGCAGAAGTCAGAAAGTTCCACTTCTTTGTGAACCTCTTCAACAAAGGTGTGATCCATAAGAGGCTTCACCGTCTTTACCCTAAGGTTTGCACAGACTTTGATTCCACAGAAATCCCACTGTATTCTAGCATGTACTTTACTTCACTTCTAAGTCGTTAGTGCCATAGTATCTCAGAGATCTTAGAATTCATCTCTGTCCAAATCCCCCTACCAGTTCCCTGCCAAGGGGTCGGCAAGCCTCTGTCAGCCTCCTTCCTTTAAGGCTGAGTAGCTGCAAATGACCACAAAGCACATTTCCATCAAATGCTAGAAAATTCTTCCTGTGTCCAGCCCGGATTTACTTCTTTGCGCAGTCCTCATTTTTCTGCCTTGAGTTGCCTAAGTCGACGGAACAAATATTTGAAAACTTTTCAGTTATTTGAAGACAGTCTATTCTGTACGTTTTCTCTAGACAAGACATTTATATCTTCAAATATTTACCCTAAAAAATAGTTTTTGACTCTGTGACTTTCCAGTGCATTCTCCCTAGTATATAAAGGATGCTTTTCTTTCTCGAGGACCTTTTAGTGTGTGGAATCTCAAACTGAACACAGTGCTCAAGGAATTATCAGGGTGGACTAGGGCAGATCTGTCACTAAGCCCATTCGGCGTATTGCATCTTCATTAAAGGGCACTAGACATTAAAGGGAAACAAGACTGAGCTGATATTTTGATGACTGTACCATCCTGCTGACAAATCCTGAACTGGTAATCAGATGAAATCCCTGAGCCACATGTCTGTCAACGGTCCTCGTGCACTTGGCTTGGCCAGGACAGACTTCATTCACATGCGGCCTCTGAACTGCAGACTTCAGCCTCCAGTCTGTCTTTACTCTGCGGCCTTCTTTAGGTCGTTCTTCAGTCACATCCTCTGCCAGCTCTGTAGTTGGCAAATTTGAAGGGTGTCACAGTGTTCACATCAAAGCTACGCATCAAAACTTTGGCCAGGGAGGACTTGGGGCAGAAGGCCTGAGGCTCAGTCCTGCAGGCGTCCTTTCCACACTCACATCATCCCCTGCCCTTGGGGTTTAATATTTCCAGCAGCTTTGTCCACCTGATTTTTCTTCCTTGAAGTCCGCCTTTCCTCATTTTGTCCGTGGCAGTCGCGCAAGACACCAGGTGGGCCGCATTCCCATGGATGAAGAAGTGAGGTTTGTCCTCAACGACTGTTCTTGGTGAGCCCAAAGTGAGTGGGAGAGGTCATCGCCTCTATTTGAGAGCACTTCGGACTGTCTTTTAAATAGCCTGTTGTAAACTTCCCCCGGGATCTTCATCATCAGTTGCATCTTTCTGTATAGCTCCTGTGTTGTTTGTTTCTGTAATTAACTATATCTGCCTGTCTCTTGGGTCCCACCATCTCTCCTAATCTCCACAATTATCAGATATTCTGAGAGCGAATTAACATTCTCAGTTGAAAGTTTTTAACTATTGTCAAGAAGGTACTTTATTTTAAGAAAATGTAAAGAAAAAAA
>PVKM010023768.1:0-20961 GCA_004027735.1 Carollia perspicillata | reverse complement strand
GTGGGAATGAGAAATAACTCAGCTTTAATTACCCAGAGACCCCATCTCAGGTCTGCCTCTTTCCCCCACGTAGCCAAAGTGGAGAAAAGAGAGAGGAGCCTGTAAATTATGCATTGGCGGTCCCATTCATGGTTTTTTGTGACATTATTCATTCAGTTAAGTTGTAGTTCTTCACCGTTTTATGAGAATGATGCTTAATCAAGGCTAATGATATCAGGCTGCTTGAATCACCATAGGAATGAATTCAGCAATATGAATGCTTCGTCGCATTCTCTTTTTATTTCTGTCAATATTAATTAGATCATTTCCCCAAAATAATGGAAGTCACAGGGATCACCTGGATATCCCATTTTTCTACCCCAAGTGGGCATATTCCAAGAGCCTGAAAGGCTACGGAAAGACTGGTTTTAAAGATCAGTTTCTAAGATTTGCCCAAATATGGGATATTTACATATATGTACTTAGTTTTAACATACCATAACCAAAACCCAGTAGAAAAAAAATGGGCCTGTGATATTAAAGGAAATTCACACAAAAGGAAATAAAATGACTCTTAAAAGTAAAAAAGATGCTCATAAACTTACTCATGGGAGACATAAATTAAAACTACAAGAAATCTCTCTTTTTTTTACTTCTCGGATTAGCAAAATCCCACAAGTTGGATAACACGCAAACTGGTTTGGAGAGGCTGTGGGGAAGCAGGTGCTGATGCATGCCGTCTGTTGGAATACAACCTTCAAAAAGGGCAATTTGGCAACACTGGATAGAAACTGAGGGAAAAAGTACAGCACCACCTTCGCGTATAGCAAAAGACAAAAACCGGGATGTTCGGTAGCCATCACATATCATCTTGGCAAGATAAACAAAGGATCTGTTTATTTTCTTTTTTTACAGGTTTCTAATATTGGGAAGTTAAAGCTCTTATTACTCTAAAAATTGATGTTCGGGCAGATACGAACATCGTATTAAAGCATTCAGATACAAATTTAAAGGGTGTTTTCTCCCATTTCATTGTTGTTGCAGTTGTTTGAGGTTTAACCTGGATAACTGAAACTAAAAAAGAACCCAAGGTATCAATATCAAGATATAAGACAGAATAAGCTAAAGTAAAAGGTACATGTCAAACTCCAAGGAAACAGTGAATAGAGAAATATTTCAGGAGTCATACATCCAGCTCGTAGGACTACGATGTGGATTCCATTTCTGTTTTAAAAGGCAACCAAAAACTTACATAAAGTATTATTAGATGGACATATTATGCTTAGGATTCACAATTTTAAAACGACACATTGAGAAGCAGGTACTGGACCCCAGGGTCCGAGGGGCATTGTGGAGTAGGATAGAGTGGACGTAAATAGAGAGAGCCAGGACGGGTGGCTTGCCTCGGTCTCCCGAAATCAACAGTACACGTAGGGAATTTCTGCTCTGTTCCTAGTAGCAGCTTTGACAAAAATGTGCTCTAGGTCCATTTCAAGAAAAACAAATCAGTAAGCTTCTAGCATTTGCCACGTATCAGGTAAAAGAAGGAAAAGCAACACATAAACCCTGATGGCGAAATCAATGAAGACTATAAAATGGCCAGAACATTACAATTTTTCGTTTTCAGATGCCTCGCACAAGAAAACCAAAAGGAGAAAGGAAAAAAAAAGATTTAGGGGTAATTATGAAGTAACAACCTGAGAACAGTTACGAAAAGCAGGTGACTAGATATTGTCCATCTAAGTTTATCCTCTCGTGAAAGAGTGAACACCTGCAGAGAATTCTGCGTGTAGGGAGGGTAAAGGAGACTGAGATTTTAAAATCACTGGTTGACCATCCCATGGTTTTGATTGTCAAAGGAGGACGAAAAGTAATTGATTTGGGGGAGGTTGAAATTACTGCCTCTTACAAACCTCGAATAGAAACAACTCTTACTTAGAAGGCCTTTACAATTTCAGTACAACCTTGCATCCCCTCTTCCACCTGGAGAGCTGATATACCATCTCTGTAACACAGATACATGGAGACCAAAGCTCAGGTGCATTCAACTACCTGCTTAAGGGTGCATACACAGAAAGGACTGAAGCAGAGATTCCAACCTCGTTCGTGACTCTGAAGTTCCTGTGCTCCACAGACACTCAAGAATACATGTAAATAATTGTACTTTGCTATCTTTAAAAAATGAGGCATTCAGTTCTCCTTTAGAATAACCAGTCAGGAACTAAATAAAGGTTTTTGAGAGTATGTGCCGTCAGTGTGCTGAGGGAGTGCTCAAAAACAGGTCTAGTGTTAGTTACATTGTTACCATCCAGGACTTTCAATTCCATGCACCCCAAGAGGCAATACAATTTTGAGCCATCAATTGAGCAAGGAATTGATTTTCCCTCGATTCAAATTCCTGAGTACTCTAAAAACCCGGGAAAGCTTTGCTCTCACCTTCTGGACATCCCACTTCAATATGAGACAGATGTTAACAATTAGAGATGCTCAAAGAACAATAAACAATTAAGGAGCTGGCAGGATTGATCTTATACTCCAGGTAATAGCTCTCTGAGGATATGGTGCCTTTCTTGAGAGTGAGAGTAAACATAAGATCTTTATGAAGCTGCAGACCAGTGCTTTAAAAAAAATCTCGGTCTTTCCTTGATCTGCATCCACCCTCCCCTACTCCCTCCCACCACCCATCAAAAGCTTCTTTTGCTCAAATGGGAAGAGTAGTGTAAGGGGCTTCTTCCTCATCAAAGATTAGGAGTTGGGTTGTAGGAATTCTTCCGAATCTGGAAGCTGGAGAATGAGAGCATTCACTTAGAACATGTTTTCCTGCCCAAGCCTCTCTGATTAGCTCAAATTTGCACATCCCCAAAATTACAAAGGCAGAAGCAGATAACAAGTGAATTAAAATTTCAGGAAGATTATTATATTTAGAAAAGTTTTTGCTTAACTCTAGGAAAGTATTTTATAAATTTCAGAACACAGTGATTCTTTTACATTGTTTTTTTTGAATTGTGGTATAATATACATAACATAACATTTACCACTTTTATTATACCATTTAGTAGTGTTAAGTACATTCATAATGTTGTACAACTTACGCTGCTAACTATTTCCATAACTCTGATCACCTTGTATAGTTTAAACTCCATACCCATTAAATACTACCCTCTCTTCAGCCCCTGGTAACCTCAATTCTACTTTCTGTCTGTGAGTTTGCCTGCTCTAGGTACCTCAGATAAATGAAATCATACAATATTTGTCCCTTTGTGTCTGGCTTATTTCACTTAGCACAATGTCTTCAAGGTTCATCCATATTGTAGCATAATATCAGAATTTCATTCCCTTTTATGGCTGAATAATATTTCATTGTATGTATATACCACATTTTGTTTATTCATTTATCTGTCGATGGACAATTGGGTGGAGTCCATGTTTGGTGACTGTGAATAACGCTGCTAGAAACATTGGTATACGAGTATCATTCCAAATCCCTATTTTCAATTCTTTTTGTTATTTACCTAGAAGTAGGGTCGTTGGATCATATGGCAAGTCTATGGTTAACTGTATGAGGAATCCACAAACTGTTTTTCCACTGTGACCATACCATTTTATATTCTCACTAGTAATGCACAAAGTTTCCAATTTTTCCACATTCTTGACAATATTTGAAACTTGTTGTTTTCCATTGTTTTCTGTTTGTTTTTGAATGATAGTCATCCTAATGGGCATAAAGTGATATCACACTGTGGTTACAAATGCATTTCCCTAGTGATGTTGCGTATCTTTCTTTGTGCTTATAGGCCATTTCTGTAACTTCTTTGGAGAAATGTCTATTCAAGCCCTTTGCTTATTTCTTAACTGGGTTGTTTTTTTATTATTGTTGTTGTTGTTATGGTTGTTGAGTTGTAAGAGCTCTTTATATTTTTTGGAATATATTAACTCCTTGTCAAATATGTAATTTTTTGTCTTTTTTTTTTTATTTTAGTTGTTGTTCAAGTACAGTTTTCCGTCTTTTACTCCCATCCCAGCCCACTCCCCCAGTGCTCCCCACCTCCCTCCCATTTCCATCCCCCTCAGTTTTTGTCCATGTGTCAAATATATAATTTGCAAATATTTTCTCTCATTTTGTGGTTTACCTTATTACTCAACAGTGTCCTTTGATGCACAAAAATTTTTAATATTTATAAAGTCCAAATTATCTATTTTTTTGATGCCTATACTTTTGATGTCCTATCCAAGACATCACTGTAGTGATTCCATTTTGAATAACATCAGGTACCATGGTTAAGCAGTGCTCTTGGGTTATTCTACAAATCACTTTGGCCCCAATAAATCCCAAATGAATATAACTGATAGGTTAATGAGCAAAAGATGCATGGGTGACTTCATATTGGCTTCCCATTGCCCTTACGTACAAAAATAGGTAACAAGATAATTAAAAACTTTAAGTCAAAGTGTAAAATAGGTAGCTCTAGTTATGAATTAATACCTCTAAAGAGAGAAAAAGTTAGTCAAGTTTTAAGGATGAGTATATTAAAAATTTACCATTGGATAGATTACAAAACCTCTCTTGCATCTGGATAATACATAATTTATTGATTCCCTCTTAGTGTATTAAAGAATTAAAGCATGTCAACTAATTATTTATGCTAAGCACCTATAGTAAAGAATCAAAATTATTCTCTGCCACAAGAACCAGGCTGATGGTTAATAGCACACGCATTCATCTTCCTACCTCTTTCCTTTCTTAATACATTTTTAAAAGAGACAGTGGTTCTCATTCAGTATTCCCCATGTGAAATTTCTCATATAATGCAGTAAGTCTGAAAAAGTCATTTGAGAAGTTCATTTTGCTTTCAGGATTCTCATTCGTAGTTAAGAATGCTTGTGGGTATATTTCATTTAGCCTGGACAACATTTCCAGATTAACTTGTTCCAGAGACTGTAACATTTGCAGCTAATTTCCAATATAACATTTAGAAATAGCTCAAAGTGAAAACTCACTATTGGCTTTTTTTTTTTTTGCCATGTTTAAAAGCCAAATGCAAATGAAAACCAAGGCAAGACTACGTTTTATTTTTAGATCATGTATTTCGGTTCCTTTTCCAGGAAAACATGTTTGGTTTAGGTGGTAAGCTTCTAATGCCATTCTCTGTACACAGGGCAGAAAGGTCTCAGAGAGGAGAGGACACGTGTTAACATCTGCCATGACCCTACACTTAGAGATCTGCCATCTGAATACAGGCCTTCATATGACCAGATGGGTGGCTGTGCTCTCTAAGTCACTTATACTAGCTTCATTTTTTGGTTAACCAATATAGCTCAAACCTTGTCTTTTAAGCTCTATAAGCTTTTCATTATGGATGGCTTCCACTATGCTTTTTCCAAACTGAACGGACTCTGTGATTTGGCCCATACATCTTACTTGCAAATGGACAGATTTTCATGTATATACTTTCCCATATGAATGGATGATCAGTAGGTCTTAGAGCATTCTTTTCTGAGTGTTTATCATGTTACAAACTACTACATTAATTTTCAAAGGGACTCAATAAATACAATATTTACAAATTCAGACTGAAATATAGTCATCTATATTATTAAACAAGAAAAACCATAGTTGGTACTAGTGATTATTAATAAAATTACCCTCTGACAGTATCCATAAAATGAGGAAACTCAAAATGATGAAATTAACCTTGAAACTTGAGCTAATATAGTTTTACAAGCATTATATTTTAATGGGAAATGTTAATGAGGTAGAAAATTTTTGCAAACATAAATTTTAGATGCAGTTTACAAAAAGGAATAATTATAAGATCACCAGCTCCCATCCCACAATCACCACACTGTTGTCCGTGTCCATGAGTCCTTTTTCTTTTTGCTCAATCCCTCAGCCCCTAACCTCCCCATCCCCCTAGCTGTTACTTTGTTCTCTATCTATGAGTCTGTCTCTATTTACTTGTTAGTTGTTTGTTCATTAGATTCCACATATGAGTGAAATCGTATTTGTCTTTCTCCGACTGGCTTATTCATTTAGCATAATGTTCTCCAGGTCCATCCATACTGTTGCAGAGGGTAAAAGTTTCTTCTTTTTATGGCTGAATAGTATTCCATTGTGTAAATGTCCCATAATTATTATATCCATTTATCTACTGACGGACACTTGGGCTGCTTCCATATCTTAGCAATTGTCAATAACACTGCATTGAACATAGGGGTGCTTATTATGTTCTTTTTAATTAGTGTTTTGGGTTCCTTTGGATATATTCCCAGAAGTGGGGTAGGTGGGTTGAAAGGCAGATCCACTTTTAATTTTTGAGGTATTTCCACACTGCTTTCCACAGTGGCTACACCAGTTGCACTCCCACCAATAGTGCACTAGGGTTCCCCTTTCTCCACATCCTCGTCAGCACTTGTTTGTTGATTTATTGATGATGGCCATTCTAACAGGTGTGACATGGTATCTCATTGTGGTTTCTATTTGTACTTGTCTGATGATTAGTAACATTGAGCATCTTTTCATATGCCGATGGCTATCAG
Source organism: Carollia perspicillata (assembly GCA_004027735.1). Lineage (NCBI taxonomy): Eukaryota > Metazoa > Chordata > Mammalia > Chiroptera > Phyllostomidae > Carollia > Carollia perspicillata. The sequence continues at coordinate 14,445 of PVKM010023768.1, read as the reverse complement.
TATGTCCTCTTTGGAGAAATGTCTATTCAGGTCCTTTTCCCATTTTTTAATTGGGTTGTTTGCTTTTTTGGTGTTGAGTTTTGTAAGTTCTTATAAATTTTGGATATTAACCCTTTATCAGATGTATCAGAAAATATGGCCCCCCATTCTATGGGTTGTCTTTTTACTTTGTTGATATTTTTCCTTTGCTGTGCAAAAATCTTTTCGTTTGATGCAGTCACCTTTGCTTATGTTTATTTTTTTATGTTTCCCTTGCCTAGGGAGATATAGCTGATAAAATATTGCTATGAGCAGTGTCCAAGATTTTGCGGCCTCTGTTTTCTTCTCTAATGGTTTCTTTTTACGGTTTTGGGTCTAACATTTAAGCCTTGGATCCACTTTGAATTTATTCTTGTGTGTGGTATAAGGAGGTGGTCTAGTTTCATTTTTCTGCATGTATCTGTCCAACTTTCCCAACACCATTTATTGAATAAACTATCTTTAGCCCATTGTATGTGCTTGCTTCCACTGTCGCATATTAATTGACTATAAAGTTGTGGGTTATTTGGGGGCTCTTTATTCTTTCCCAGTGATCTCAAATGTTTTGAATATAAGCGGCAGAAGCTGGGAGTAGCTGGATAGCTTATACTGTGAAAGCATCTGCTTACAATTTGCCCTCATAAATCCACATGGTCCTTATTTCTCTTGGCCTCTCCTTCTGCCAGTGTCTCATATCCTGTCCCCGTCTCCTGCCATGCTGCAGAAGGTGAGAGGGCCTTACTGTCTCAATTAAGAAGAGATATAGTCACCAAATGTGCAGAGTATCCCGGTGAGAGCGAGGTGTGCTTCCTTCTACACAGGTGACTCTGCGGGTGGGTAAAGGAAAGGGCACTGAGATGGGACACCCTGGGACTTGGCACGGATGTCATTTCGCCAGGATTCATGCTCTTCTGCTGTCTGACCATCTCTGCTTGGTCCAAACAATGTATCTGCATGGACGTTAAGTTCCAAATGTTGGTGCACACTGTGCCTTCCCATTTTCTAACCACAGGACTTACAGATCAGGCCTTTGTTCAACCTGCCAGTGGCTGCTGAGCCATTAGCTTGTAGGACAGTGGCTCTGTCCTACAGAGCACCAGGACAGCTGCACTCTTTCCTGCAATGAAGAATACTCAGGTGCTCTTCCTTATCACTCAAGACAGCTCGACACGGAAGACTCTGTTACTACTGGCTTTCCATCACGTGGTTTCTCTGTGAAAGACATCAGTGTCTGACCTTACGATGCTATGTTTCTGTACTAGGAAGGAGACTGAAACCCCGAAATTCAACACAATGATTGAGTCTAGCAAATCTTTTTATCAGAATACCAGACTCCCAACTGGTTTCCCTGACTATTCTCCTTCAATTATCAGAGCGCTGTATGTTAAACAAAATGAAAATATCAGTTCATTTGCCCATTTACTCAGTAACTCTACAGATAGCCACGATATTTATTGAATGTTGTGCACGTGTCAAGCACATGCCCTACAAGTGTCACTGTGACTGCAGCGGGGCGCACCGTGCAGTCAGGGAGGGACTAATCACGTAGGCACTGTGGTGGGCAAGTGATGTTTTTGACAGCTTAGTAGCCGTTTTCTCCTTTTTCTCAACAGTGCTTGGATTTACCTGTGGAGACATCTTTCCCTCATCTGCATGCTATTTAGGTGGACCTATTTGTACCTGCAGATTTGCAGAGGGGGTGCCGAGACCTAGTGCTAGCCAATCATAGCACTGTGTCCTCTGGGGCGCAGGGAGGTTCAGGGATCACTGGTGCTTTGGATTGGAGCTGTTAGGAAGGAAGAGCTTCTGCTTCTGAAGTTGGAGCTGAGACAGTGTAAGGTGGCTGAGGGAAGAAGTCGGCCTGTCTGGGAATGAGAAGGGTAGGAGGGAGGGAGGGAGGAAGGGAGGCTGAGGTGGAGCCTGACAGCAGGCTGGAGGGACAGAGGGGCACACATATACAAAGACATGTGGACTAGATCAATATAGATATATACATATATAGATATATAGAGATATATCTCTATATAGGCATATACATATATTGATATCTATCTATCTATCTATCTATCTATCTATCTATCTATCTATCTATCATCTACCTATATGAAAAATGCTCATTCCAACCTTCAAGCGTTTACATCTAGTTGTGTGCCAAAGTTCTCAGGGAGATAATGATAATGCTGATAAACCACGATATGAGCACCAAGAGGAGGAAGCCACCTACGCTGCCTGGAGCAGCTGGGTCCACCTGGCCACCTGCCTTTCAAATGTTACCTTTTCAGGAAAAACTTTCTTTTTTCCCCCCTCCCCCCAATCCCAAAAGAATTCCAAGCTCCCTATACTATGTTCTCAGTAGACTGAGAGTTCACAGGTACCAAAGAGCATGGCTTGGTCATATGTGTATCTCCCAGTGCTTAGCACTGTGTTGTTAGATTGGATATATATTCGCCTCTGATGAAAATCCCTGGAGTGCCTTTATGTACCCAGCCCTGCAGTGAATGCAAGGGGTTCAAACAGCAGCAGAACACTCGTCCTGCCCTTGAGGAATTCACCAGGGTAACTAACACGTACAGAGAACCGGACTTGACCTTAAGTAACTTACTCTTTTTCTTATTTTTTCCCTTTTTCTCTCCATGTCTTGTTCTACTTCCTCAGGCCCTGTGGACTAATACTTAACCCCCACCAGAGCTTAACACAAGTGTTACCATGTCACTTATCACAGTCTTGCCAATTTAGGTCCAGTTTTCCCGTTACAGGTTCTCAAAACGGCTTGCATTTCTCCTTCACGCAAATCAGTGCTTCTCCACCAGGGATGATGTCACTCCCCCTTCTCCGGGACATTTGATAACATCTACAGACATTTCTGATCGTCACAACTGGGAGGGGGTGTACAGTGGGTGAAGGACAGAGACGCTGCTAAACACTCGGCGATGTACAACAGCTCCACGCAACGAAGAGTCACCTGGCCCAGGATGTCAGCAACGCTCAGGCTGAGACGCTCTTACACAAATCACCACAGCGCAGAACTACTGATCGATTTTTGTCAATATTTGATTGATGTATTTCCCCTCACCAAACTCTAAGTTCCAAAAGGGAGGGGACTAAGTCTGTTTTGCATCATTATATTCCCCAAGACTCACACACAGCAGGGTTTGTTGCTATTTGTTGAACACTGTCTTTAAAGAAATGTTACATCTGTTCTCTGAAACCAACACAGTATGAAGTCATTGCTCCTTCGTTCCTGCAAGTATTAGATTAGCAGGCAAAATTTAATTCTCTGTCCTCATTTATCATTTTCTGGACACAAAAGTTGTTTGCGTGGTTATGTTTTGGTTTAATTGAGGCGGCTTCATTCATTTTCATTTGAAAAGATAAGTTTTAACACATTACGAAATTCTGGGCAAGTTGACAAGACCTGTAAACACGTAGCTCCGGCGCAGCAATCCCTCATGTGGAATTGCAAGCCTCAAGGACACAAATAACAGGAAGCCTAACATGTGGGATGACTAGCATGTCACAGAGTTATCACAGGGGCATCATAAAAACCTCCCTGAAATAAACGATAGCAGAGGCTCCTATACTTCATATCTGCTACCTAATAACAATGAACTTGGACTCTATTTAGCAGTGTCTTCAATGAGCAATAATTCTAAAGCCTCTAATTATAACCTTGAGTCATAATATTTGCTTTCAAGCTTTACCTCAGGTGTGATTCAAATGTGATGTTTCAAGTCAATTTCAGGAAGAGCTGCAATGTAAAGACACTGGGAAAAGATGTGGTTAATTATTGAACTGAATCTAAAACAATGTACTAAAAGATACTACTTTATAAAAATAAAGCAATGAGTTTCTAGAGGAGACCATCCTTAAAAGCATGCTGCAAATGCACACTGGACCTATATTCGCCAAGAGCTGTTTACCTTCTCCAGGAGGCAGTGAATTATTTAAATACACACAGAACCTTCATTTGAAAGCATGCTAAAACTATTCATCTTTTATATGTCCCCACTGAAATTTTGTATGAAAAATACCTCAAGATTCTAGTTGCAATTGATACAAGCTTGATTTTCACTTAAAAAAAAAAAAGATTTGCTTCCCTCCTCCCATTCCCCACTTCCCCTGGGAAAATCCTTAAGCCTCTGGCTCTGACTCTATCAAACACAAGTCAAGTCTTGGTACTTTAGGCACCTTTTGTGTGTATGTTTGCTAGGTACTTAACATTAAATCCCCCAAATTTGGAACCCTTGTCCTCAAATTCCAACTCATTGTCTCCCTGTATTTGTTTCTCAGCTTTCTGCCCTCAAGATGCTTAAACTCTTGTGGGGCAGAAAAATGCAGACTACGTAGGGCTCAATTTGTGCAAAAAAATATTTTTGAGTGAAAAAACAGCTCTCATTTGAAAGGTGAGAAAAGTAAGGCTTAGAGAAGTTAGTTGAAAGCATCTTAAAACAGAGGGTATCTTTCAGGGCCTTTAAAGGGCATAGAGTCAAGACAATTTTTCTACCATGAGGAGACTGCAAAGTCCATAAGGGCGGGAGCAGAGACTCCGAGAATGGTCCGGCTACACTCTCACGAACCCCAGAGCAGCATGGCTTCTCCCTCTCATCGCACTCACAGAGCAGTAAGAGATGCTTTCCCACAGATGAAAGTCACTATGAAGGACAAACATCAGTTCTTAGGATTTTATTAGGAATGCTTTATCTAGACAAAAAAAAAAAGCCCAAAACATATTCCTGCTAAGCCAAGTCTCCACATGTGTTGGCTGAATTTAATGTGATGCTTAGGGAACAGTAGATGAGGAGGGTAAAGCTCCCCATTACTGTAATGCCAGTCAGACAACTGGGAAAGCTGGTGTTTCCTCGGGCACAGCCTTCATGGGAAAAATCACTGGAGCTGAGACTATTTGAGGTTCATTTTTACTACTTACACAGTAACTTGCAAAATATAGGTGCTTACTAACTGTTTGTTCCTTGACTTTGTTTACTGCTCAGTGCTTTGTTTACTAAAGGTGCTATTCAAATAGAACATGAAAATTTGTTAACAAAAACAATAAACACTACCTATGTGCAATCTTTTTTAATCACCATAACAGCAATACTACAGACATATATAGTGTATAGTGTTTGTTATTTTGCTTCGTTTTAGTAAGCATTAGAAAGAGGCAAGATTTTTTCCTCTCTCTTCATACAATGTCTTCTCCTGTGCCCATCTGACTTGTCATGTAACAAAGGGAAAAGCACAAATGATTACTATCCTTGTCCTTATTAGAGGCGGTTGGTGACAAACTGCTGCGTGGTGCTTCCACGCTCATATCAACCATACGAGCTGGTTGATACAGAAATTTCTGTCTAAGCAGAAGACCGTCACGAGAAGAGTGTTTTTGAAGTAACAGAACTTGAGTAAAAAGGGAATGAATATGTATTAACATGGAATATGTGACAAGGAAGACCCAATAGTCTTCAGTAGTTTACCATATATTTTTCTATTTAACTCTTTTAAAAAAAATCCTCACCTGAGGATATTTTTTTCCCATTGCTTTCAGAGAGAGAAAGAGAGAGGAAGGGAGAAAGAAAGGGAGAAAGAGAAACACTGATGTGAACGAGAAACATCAGTTGGTTGCCTTCTTGCACACACACCAACTGGGAATCGAACTTGCAACCTGGGTGTGTGTCCTGACCAGGAATCAAACCTGAGACCCTTCTGTCTACAGGGTAATGCTCCAACCAACTGAGCCACACCAGCCAGAGCACTCTATTTAATTCTTGTTTAACCTTATGAGGCACGATTCTTTCTGACAGAGTTCAACATGGAAATGCCTAGGGAGTACTGCGAAGAGGCAGTGAGGATACCGAGAGTATCTCAGTGAACACACCAAGGGCATTCGTCTCCTTGGTGAGTCTGATTCAGGCCCTTCGCCTTGTGGGACTCAAAACTCATAGCACACCCAGAGTGGCCCCATTTTTCAGAGGTAAGAAATATATTAGCAAACTGAGGTGACTAATATATCTTGAGACTGATGTCTAATTAGAGATTTGCTGTCCTACGTATAAGAATACTCGCTAGGAGCAGAACTATGTGACAAACAAAATACAGTCGGAAGGTTGCTGGGTGAGTGGGGCATGGAAATGAGCTATATCTGCAGGGATGGCAATGCCAGTGTAATAGGAACTCTGTACAAGGAAAACAACTCGACAACAACTCCTCCCTGTGTTAGAGGTGATGTAGACATTGGGCTTGGGATCCTTGAAGCCCATTAGCTGAGACTTCCACCCTTCCCTGGATGGTGTCAGTCAGTGTTTACTTCTGTGACCTCCTTTCACTGAACTCCCAGTGAGGACCAAATCCTGTTCAGACGGGCACTTTCCTTATGGTCTCATGTTAACACACCTGGTCAGGTTATAGTTGTCTTGCTTTTTAAGAAGTTGTTTGGTCTCATTTTGAGGAAGTGGTTCTTAACCATTTTTGAATCACAAACTTCTTCAAGTGTTGAGAGGTAAGGATTTTAAAAAGGCATGTAAACAAGTACAAAAACACAATATTTCCCAAATTCTAGAAATCTATACTAGAATCCAAGATTGAAGACCATTGCTTAACATAAATATGTATATTCCTGCTAAGAGCTATTATATATTCATAAAGTATAACAGAGTCTGAGGAGGACTTAGGGTCCTTATGAACCAATGTCATTTCAATTTTATAACTAAGAAAAGTCAGGCTCAGGGAGAGCAAGTAACTTTCTCAAGGGCCAGTAAGGGGCAGAATAAAGAATCTATTAATCTCAATACCAGATATAAAGAACATCTGTAATTTTTAAGATGCCTCCTTATAAATAAAAACTTCACCCCAAATTGAAAAAAATCAAAAAGAAAGGAGTGAAGAAAGAAGGAAATGGGTGTGTTATGACTTCCGAACACCTACAGAGGGCCACAGCTTTTTCCTTTCAATCAGTAAAGGTGTGGCTTAAGTTACCTCTACCCTCATTTTACCAAAGGGCAGAAATTACCTGAGGTTACATAACTCACTTGAGTTTTGTTAGCTGTAAGGGACAGACCTAGAATTTGAACAAGGAAGTTGTGTTTTGAAGGCTGTGCACTCACCCACTCTGCTATGTGACATGTGGCCACAGACTAAGCAATTTCTGGCTTCATCCATCTCTATTGGCAAAGTCTTCAACTGACGTTGCCAATGGCAGTCAAATAATATACTTTAAGTACTCTTGAAAGAACTCTGGATCTTCAGATCCAAGGCAGTCAGATTCCAGGATAACCCTCAGATAGATGGGAAGAATGAGATTCATAGGCTTTCATTCAGTTTTTCAAAAAGATGCGAAAAAGAGATGGTTTATATTTAGGTTAAAAAATGATCTGTCTTTGCATTTTCCTTTTGTGTTGTGTTACATTTCATTAAGCAACAAAGGCTTCTCTTCTTCCTCTCGTGGTAATAAATAGTGATTAATCACGACCACCTGTCACGGCGAATTTAGCATCCATTCCATGAAAAGGTTTTCCACTCACTCTAAGGTGAAATTTACATTTTAATGTCCATAGATAAAAAAGTACAGCAGTATGTATTACATTTTTTTCCACTATGAAAACCATTTTCAGGAATTTAGAATGTTAAATAATCATTCTTTTTATGAGACTAGCTCTAAAGATACATATAAATTTTGAAATCTACAGTATTACTTAGCAATTTTAGTGCTTTACTTTTTGCAGCCAATCATGGAAGAGTTGCTTTTATAGCTTTCTCTGCAGAGTCATCTTAATTATAGGGAAATCCCTTCACAAATGGCTCTCCATTTACAGTGCTTCAGCTGGAATGTAACGCTGGTTTTATTGGAAATGATAAAAAATGACTCTTCCCAGGATATAGTGTCATGAATAAGGATTGGAAGTGAACTACATTCTTGTAGCTTTAGTAAAATTCAAACTTACGTATTATTTCCTTCTAAACAGTTTATCTCAAGGAGGTTTGATAAAGCAAAAAACACTTTATGGTTTCAGAATCCTAGAATATTTTTCAAGATGAAAGTATTCATACATGTTATTGGACTCAATCCACGCATTTAATCCACAAATAAGATGAGTTTCACTCAATGTACGGAAACAGGGATAGAACTGGGATAGGAAGCTCTATGGACTGCCAGTCCCATAGACTGGGACTGGTCGTCCCTGTCAGTCACACTCTGCTCCAAAGGTGCCGTTCTTCTTGTGCTTTTCACAAAACTCACATGGATGGAGGGTTCCCTGGCCCTAACAACAGGACTTTCTTGTAGTCTTTCTTCATAGCACTTACAACGACTTGGCATCATGTTTTATATTTATTTGTCTATTGCCTTTCTTTTCCAAAAAATATTTTATCTATTTATTTTTAGAGAGAGGGGACGGGAAGGAGAAAGAGTGGGAGAGAAACGTCAACATATGGTTGCCTTTAATATGTCCCCTACTGGGGAGCTGGCCTACAACCCAGGTATGTGCCCTGACTGGGAATCGAACCGGTGACCCTTTGCTTCACAGTCCCATGCTCAATCCACTGAGCTACACCAGCCAGGGCTGTCTATTGCCTTTCTCTTCAAAGAATGTTAAGTCTCATAGGGGCCAAAAATTTGTAGCTTCTAACAGTGTCTGGCCCAAGACAGTCATCGTGGAGCAATGTGACCGCCTAAGCTGCTGATAGGACTACAGATTGGGGTGGTCTGGCCTGGTCTAGCAGAGATGAAGCCATGCACACTCACAATCCAGCAGCTCCATTGCACAGTGGACACTCCTGAGAAACTCTAGCATGTATGTCACATGAGATAAACATATGGAAGTTGAATGGGACAGCTTTTGGGGAAATAAAAAAAAATGTATGCTGAGAGGATGATAGAAACAATAAACAAAAATAGGCAAATAATAAAAAACACAGGGTCGTATTACATCTGGGGAGATACAGAAAAATGCCTGTGGAGAGTACACAGGCTTCACATGATCATCAATATTCTATATTTTAAGCTGGGTGGTAGGCATGTAGATATCATATTATAATTTAAAACCTATATGTGCATTTAAAACCTTATTTCATATATATAGATTACTTACTCACAACTAAAAAATAAAATAAATGACAATCTGCAATGCCCACAGCATGAATAAATAGAATATAAAACTTCAGGTTGCAGGGCATAACTGGGATAGATAACAAAGCAAGCACAATTCCTACATAATAAATTACTTGAACTGCTTTAAAGAGTTGGCTATATAAATCACAATTTTACCAGAAGTGCTGCAAAATCCATGCTGGCTAAAAAATGCCCCACGAACAACAGTAAAAAATCATTTGTATGCTGCCAACAAAGACTCCACATCACGTACGTTAAGTCTGAAAGCCATTTAGATGCACACACTATCGTCAAGAGCAACATGTTTCCATTGGGGTGAGAATGTGGTTGTCTGTATGAAAACATTTCGTGTGTTTTGCATGGCTGGAGGTGGGCGTGACGGTGAGATGTGAGAGTGAGAGCAAAGAGTTAATGAAAGAACGTCGAACCCACTAAGAAATGCCATATTTTACATTTTATTCCTCCAGGGTAAGCAAATTATTCTGGGGCACTGACGGTGTGTCACATAACTGTTTTAGGTGCATTCACATTTATCATTTTATTTAATCTCCAATACATCACTCTTGATAGGTATTACTTTTCTCATTTTAGATAGGAAAAGGGAGAGAAAGAGAGATCAAATAACCTGTGCACCGTCATAGTGCAGGTTGGGTGTGGGCATTTAAACCGAGACCTCACCGGAAGCCCAGCACTTTGGCCGTTATTCTGTTTCTTTATGACTGCCTTAAAAATAGTTTTCTTTTTTTTTCTGTAAATGACAGCAAAAATCATTAACAAGTCAAGAGTTAGTCATCCAGGCTCTTTGCATCTCCCTGAAACTTAAGAGCTTTTCCTATATCTTTGGCTATATTCCTGCTCATTATTTATTTCTTAATAAGATAAACCGAGGAAATAAAATATGGAATCAAGTCTGTCAATTTGGGTTATTGAAAACTAAGATCACCACGTCTAAGATGTGCCTCAGGATTTATTTTTTTCCCATTTGTTCTTAGCCCCTATAACCTGTAACATAGACAAAGTACATGTGGTATAGGGCTGGCCCACGGTGAGAGCTTTGGAGTGTCAGTTCCCTCATAAGAATCCAGAGTCAATATTCAGAGCTCTGTGCCCTTGGGCATTTTACCCAACCTCTCTTGGACTTAGTTTGTAAGACAGGGATAATATCTCATAGTGTGGTTGTCAAGATTAAATGATATAGTACATATAAAGCATTCAAAAGTGCTTGATATGTAATAAGAGTCTAATAAGTATTGGGCATTACTATTAGTAGCAAATATGCATATGCATATTTCTTATTTATAATAATAAATTGTAGGGATTACAATTACGATTAGGTATACTTGGGTGCCATGTGGTTTGGTTGGGGGAGGATACCGAAGCACAGGGGTAAGGCATCTTAGCAGAAAAGGATTAAAATGACCTTCTAGAAGAGGCTGATCTTGAGCTGGGTTTTGAAGGGTGAGGAGTTCGATATATGAAGGAGGTGTATGTTTGGGTGGTGGGAGGGAATGGGGGAGAAAGGAAACTTCAGGGAAGAGGAAGTGGCATTAATGAAATCTCCCAGCATGAAATGGCACAATGTGTAGGGCAGACTGGTAGGGCAGGTCACAAGCATCAGGGGACCAATTACAGTGCAGTAGTTGGCGTGCAGATCAAATGGAGGTGGGCCCATAAGGGACTGGGTAGCAAGTGGAAAATGACTCTTTCGGAGAGGCAGGCTGTGACAAGATTGTCATTGTTCTGAGTTAGAAAGAACCAAAGAAAAGACTGATAAATGATCCAGAAAAAAATTGTCCACTTGAACTGTGAACAAAGTCTTATTTAATTGTTGTACTTTCTAGCATGAAAGTCTAAACTTTCAGAGATAAAAGTTGTAGAAAGCATCTGCATCAAATATCCTTATTGCCATTTTTCTATAATAAATCACCACACATGAAAATGAGAAAAATCTGTTTTCTCATACATATATGAGGAAATGGATGAATTTAGTACAAGCATGGGTATACCGGTAGGATTAAACTTGAAGTTAAGACAGACTCTAAGGAAATAGAATTCAACAACATTACTCCTCTTCCTATCCACCCTGAACTACCAATAACCTCTTGCATATATAAGGAGCCTTTCCACACACCCACAGCTCACTCCTCTTTTTGACTTTCAAAATTAAGTTGAAGGGTCATTTTCTTCTGGAACTTTCTCCAATCCTCTCACATGCTTCAGGTACATGTTCTCTCACTCCCAGACCTCATATATGCTTCCATCTTAGCACTAATCACACTGTAGTATAATTGTTGGTGTTATACTAATTTGGTTGACCAATAAATAAGGTCCTTAAAGGGAGGAACCATGGTTATTCAGAACAGATACCTCTATCCCAAATTCCAAGCATATTACTTAGCACATATTTGGCACTAATTAAATGCATGCGGTTTGTTGATTAAACATCAGACAAGTATAGATTGAAAAATAAATGTATCCTTAGAGTAACAAGATGACTTTAAAACAGAGTCCTTATTTTTCTACCTCAAAACTACAAGTAGATTGTAAGGTAAAAATGCCCCAGAAATACCCAAGGTAGGACAGAAATGTCAGACAAAGTCTCCCCAAGTTGTTTGGAGGAGTGGTATAAGATTTTTTTTTCTTTCTTTGTCCACTGAAACTCTCATTTGGTTTCCAGTTCAGTCCACCTTCAAATCAATAGTTACAATTTTTCATTATTATAAAAGAAGAACAAATCTCTCATCCACAAAATAGGCTGTTAGCACATGCATTGCTGGATCATTTTCTCCATATATGAGCATAAAAACTAAAAGAGGAATAGTTAAGGGATTAATGTTTCAAGTAAAACCCATGCACAGTTTGCCATAATTTTTCAAGAAAAACATCTCTGGTTCTTTCAAAGCACATTTTTGCACCAAGGAAAATCACTTGACTTTCAGGGCAAAAACAGACGAAATATTGCCTAGAAATAGTTTGTACACCCTTTGGGGGGCAAAAAGTTTGTTATAACAATAAGAGCAGAAGAATATTACAATGAATAAGACAACAACAATGCAACATAAAGTATGTCAATCCCCCCAATTTCTGCATGACACCTAAGACATGCTTGAGTTGGCTGAGTATAAGCAGGCCTAGTAGATACAGGCACATTTCATTCACACTTTAGACAAATATAGTTTTATCTGACACATCGAGGTAGTAATCCTTTAGGGTAACTTGTCAGTTTGTTCAGTTCACTTAACTATGCCAGACCCTGTAATAGTCGAGACAGCACTGATGCCTCACTGAACTAGCAGAAAAAGACATACGCCATCAAGCGCAAAGATCTACACAGGCGCCACCACAGCTCCGGAGCAACAGTGAGTGGGGGCTCTGAGGAAACCTCGTAATATGTGAGGTGAGTCCTACATGCATAACATATGAGGTAAGCCTTACCTGTGTAATACCTCAGGTGAATGCTACCCGTGTAATGCCTAAAGTAAGTCTTACCTGTGTAATACTTGAGGTGCTAAGTCTTACCTGAGTAACACCTGAGGTGAGTCTTACAGGATGAGCCTAAACAAAGTAGTCAAGTAGGGGTGGGTGTGGACCTCTCAGAAGCTGACTCTGAAACATTACCAGTTGAGAGTTTCATAAAGAACTGAAAAGATTCCCAAGGTTGTTATATTATGGGTAATCTTTCTCCCTCACTTTAGACCTATCAACCCCTGGCATTGTGCACATGATGTCCATATTGATCTGATGAGAAAGGGAAATAAATATCATCACTCTTTATTCTTAGTAAATAATAAATTATATTGACAATGAAAAAAATGGGGGGAAGTGCAATAGTTTCTATACAAACCATATCATCAATAGAAAGAAAATAAGAAAAAAAAAGATCATGGTGTCGTGAATATATGCAATATGGCCATAGCAGCAATGCTTTATTCATAGCTTCATTCATCAAGAAAAATGACTGTGCACCCTCAGTACCAAATTGCAAGGTGGATTATAATGGTGAACAAGACCCAGAGCTTAGAGGGCCTTATCAGTTCAGTGGGAGAGATAAGCCCTCGAACAGGTTCTTACAATACAGTGTTAAATGCCATCCTAGGGAAACATTACAAGATGCTAAGGGAAGACACAATAGGAGCAACTAAACTGCACTTTGCAGAGAGAGGGAGGAGAGTGACATCTAAATTGAGGCCAGAAAGAAGAGTTTACCGAAGAGGAGTTAGAGGAAACATCTGCATCTCGTGGGCTGGGGCAGCTCGGGCAGACTGGGACAAGGGATGCAGTGAGTGTGGGTGGTGGGGGCTGTGGACATCAGAAACTGAAGCTGCATTACCGAATAGTAGGAGTCAGATCAGCAACGGCCTTGAGATCAATTTAAGCAGTCTGAACCTATTTCTAGGATAGTGAGGAGCCACTGTGGTACCTGCGACACAATGACAAGCAGATCTGTTTTAGGAAGATCCCTTTAGGTCTCGAGTGGAGAACTGTCTGGAAGGGCTCAGGTAGGACCCAGGCAAACAGTTAAGAATCCAATGCAAGTAATCCAAAGGCCAGCGTTTGGAAATTATAAGCAATGCTTTCATTTTTAAAAAAATATTTTATTTATTTAATTTTAGAGAGAGGGGAAGGGAAGGAGAAAGAGAGGGAGAGAAACATCAACGTGTGGTCGCCTCTCACATGCTTCCTACTGGGGACCTGGCCCGCAACCCAGTCATGTGCCCTGACTGGGAGTGGAACCTCTGACCCTTTACTTCTCAGGCTGTCACTCAATCCACTGAGCCACACCAGCCAGGGCCTGAGGAATGCTTTTAAAGTCCACTGGGAAGAAGGAATGAATGAGAGTAGACAGGAATCCTTCTACGCCCTTCACCTTCTGTCCTAGTCAAGACATCAAATTGATTTTAAAACTAGGATAATTAAAAGACAGTAATAATGGTGCAGAAATGGTACTGGCAGACAAGTGGGGAAAAATAAATAAGCTTAAGTATATATGGAGATTTAGGTGGTGATAAAGATGGCAAGCGGAACTATTTAAAAAAATAATTCAGCTTTCCCCATGCCTAACAACAAAATTAACTCTAGAAAAAGATTTCAATGTACAAAAGCAGGTAAACACTATGACTAGGTAATTACAAAAGAAAAACAAGTGCTCAGTGAATATAGATACCGATTTTTACCCAGAAGATTGGCAAGGATGAAAAAAAGTTCACAATATTCGTGGGCACTGAGATTAGAGGGAAATAAGGATTGATCCTTCTCCATTGGTGGAAAAGTATAAAATTGGTATGTCCTTTCTGGAAGACAATTTAACAATATAAATCCAACCCTTG
>PVKM010023767.1:0-20952 GCA_004027735.1 Carollia perspicillata | reverse complement strand
GTCAGTCTGGTGTCATGGATCAGCAGCTTATGTGCCGTATGACCTTGTCATTGTCTTACTTCATCACTGATAAAAGGTGCACAGTATTGAGTCAGTGGTCACCAAATATTCTGTGAACTTCTAAAAGTGTGTGAGCTACAGTTTTACGTATTTTGGTCACCTAGACAGGATGAGCACAGTGAATTTGGTCTCGGGGGATCCTGTAGGCAAACAAGGAAGGTCAGATGTCCAGGAGCTGTCTCAGCCCCAGGGGCAGAGGAGTCCGGCCTGGGAATCCCGTGCTGCAGGGTGGGAGGGAGGGAAGTCCCTCTGCCCACGCTGGCCAAGGGAGGCTCGTGGATAGGGCGACGTTTGCATTCAGCTGGAATTATAGATGCAACACTTGGAATTTGAAGATTGGGGAAGATTTTGTTTTCTAGGTAGAAGAACTTGCATCAGCCAAAGCTATATAATTAACAATTTTGAAAAATAATTACTGTGTATGAAGGTGACCCCAACAAACTGGAATATGTTTATAAGAAACTGTGTATTTATTCTCATGTGTTTGAACCTCAGTCACCTTCCAGGTCCTCTGTTTGAGGCAATACGCCTATTGAGATGGTTTTCCACGGCTCAAAAGTTTTGAACTCATCGATTTGGGTGCCTTTTAGTGCTTCTGTTGTTTTCTGTTTCACCTCTTCCACATCAGTAAAACATTTCCCTTGTAGGACTTTTTTCATTCGGGAAAACAAAAAAAAAAGTCACTTGGTATGAGGTTGGGTGAATAGGAAGGGTGGGGCATGGGGGGCATGGCGATTTTTGGTCAAAAACTGCTGAACACTCAGCATGAGGGCAGGCAGGTGAGCTCGTAAACCACCCATCATGAAATTGGCAAACCGTTGAAAGAGTCTTCAAAAAAAATTCACTGAAGCCAAATGCAGCCTCTCACAACAACGCCTGCTGGTACACTGATACAGATGGGTTCCTAGAACACTCACCTAGTGGAGAAAGCCTGTACTACAAGGGGCCCGCCTTCCAGAAGATAATTCCATTTTGTTGGGTCCCCACCCCTGTAAATATCTCATTAGCCCATGTTCTGGGCTATGTGGGCCACCCTTCAACAGAAACACATTTTTTTTTATCTCATTATGTAGATATATGTCATTAAGCCCCTATCTGTGGGACATGATGCTTACATTTTCACATTCCTTCTCTTTTTTCACATTTTTTTAGTAGTCTTGAATTAAAGAACAAGGCCATAATTGTACCAGAGAATTTGCCTTTTTTTTTTTTTTTTGAGTTTTTAGGTTACCACAGACTTTTTAGTACATGAAAAGGGTAAGAAACAAAGACTATCTCATGCACTATAGATTTTTCCTTTTCTGAATTGAGCTTATTTCTCAACAAGAGCTACAAAAAGAAGCTCTGATGGAGTGCGACAGAGAGCATGAGACTGTCCTGGTCTTCTTAGAGTGATAAGAGAACATTTTTTGCCATTAATGCCATATCATTTGCAGTCTTCTCTATGCCTCAAAAGAAAATAGTCTGCGTCTCTAATCCATTCAACTGCTTAGAAAATCTATAGCAAGAATACAGCATCTGTATGTACAACACTGCGGCTCGCACAATGCCTTTCGGTCCAGAACTAAATATAAACCGCACACGTATATGTGATAATAAGAAATACGAGCTGAATAATTCGAAGTTTATTCCAGACCCCATCGCGTGTGCTTGGATGCTGTGGGATCTGGAACGAAGAGCCACCGTGAAGGGGCTTCCTCCTGGGAGCATCCGCGCCCCTCGCAGTCGTGTGGGCTTAGACTCCTCGCGGGCTTCCCGCCACGATCAATTGTACTTATCTGGCTCCATGATCATAGTCAATTTTTAGTGAGAGGATGTCTGAAAACTGATCGTTTTACACACAGAAAAAGCCTCTGACCGAATATGACCGCGTTTCTTGGACTGGCCCCACGGCTCCATTTTCCCTTTGTATCTTCTCTCCTGGGAGGAGAACGCCTTTTCTAGAAATGAGGCCGGATGCCTCTTCTGCTCCTTTAAACCCCTGGCTTCAGCCTCTGTCTGCATAATGTGTTCCATATGTTTATCACAATTTGCATGAGATATCTGCGCCTGAGTGCTTTTATTTATTGCAAGTTTCCTGGTTTTTAGAGCAGAATTCTGGATTCTGAACCTTTGTTGAACCATGCTCTTGGTGTCCAGACCGACTGTAATTCCGAGCTATGGCTCTCTTTTCCTTTCTTTCTTTCTTTCTTTCTTTCTCTTTCCTTCTCTCTTTCTCTTTCTCTCTTTAAGCAAGGGGAAGACATGCAGACATTTAAAAAGAATGGGCATGACTTTTGTAAAGTACTTTGGCATTGACGCTACAGAAAATATTTGAGGGTTTGTCTGGCATGGTTTTAAGTGGCCAGAATTTGGCACGCTGAATTAGAGAATGCTGTTTTTCCTTCACGTTCAGGATTAGCATTACTTTGTGAAACGCTCGTTTAAGCAGTGTGCATTTATGCCCAGCCACTCTGGGACCTTGGTTCCCCAGCTGTTCTGCACAAAGCCAACCCCCTGCTCGCATGGCGCACTTAATGATAAACAGTGGATGGATCCCATTCCCACGTGCCTGTGCATGAAGGGTCTATTTGACGGAAGGCGTAGCCCACTCTCCCTGTGTTTCCCCTTCCCCACGCCAGGCGGGCGTGGGGCCCTCTCCCCGACTGCTCTGCCGTCCCTGCCATTCATTCAGCACAACTTGGGCTCCAGGGCAACCGTCTGCGGAGGCCGCCGACTCCCTGCGGTAGCTGAAGTTTCGGCGTCAGGGAGCCTTTCCCCGTACCCGCAAAACGACGTCCAGAACGCTTCCTGTTCTCCTTCTGTTTTGTTTCAAAACGTTGCCAAAGATGGATTAGATCTTAAAAGCGCGAGTTATTTTGGACACGCTGAAGTACCAAGGTGTTTCTGCATGTTTGTGTTTGTGGCACAAGCCAATTTGAAACTAAATGAACGTGTATAAAAATACTGCCTCCTGGCTAAGAACATAAAAGCCAAAGTTCAAGTTGTGGTGAAGTTTTATTGCCAAGTTATGTACACGTCTCTGGGTCGGTGGTGAGATTCTCAGCACCACCTGACCTCAGAGACGCTGCTACCCCGTTCGCCTGGTGGGTCTAAAGGATACGGTGATCTTTCGTGTGTATTTTTAGGGCATCTGTGTGCTTTCAGCAGAAGAAAGTTGGCTTTCTCTAGCACGGCTCTGCACACTCACCTCCATTCCTGTTTTTACTAGGGAAGCTGGAAACGATAAAACTGTAACAACAACGCAAAAAATATATTAAGGGAGAGCCAAACAAGCACGCAGTGCCAAAGCCTATAAAGTGTCTCAGCGAACGGGGGTGGGAGCAAGGGGCCACTTTTTGATGTGCGGTATTTATACAGCTGCGTATTGAGCGGTCAGAATTCATAGCAGCTGTGATAGCTCTGAAACAGGAAACGACCAGCTCACTGTGTTATTGATATTTAAACGCCTTTTATGTTTCAATCACTCTCGGTACAGGAATGCAGAATCCTGAAGAACTTTTCCTCCTTGCGGGCCATCGTGTCGGCGCTGCAGTCCAATTCCATCTACCGGTTAAAAAGGACCTGGGCCGCGGTCCCCAAGTAAGTTCCCGAGTGTCCGCGCTGCTTTCTTTGGCCGGGGCGGTGAGTCGCTGCCCAGATGGCATGGGTCCTCGCCTTCAAAGCGCGCATTATGTAACGAGGGGGGCATGTTTGAAAGCCTCTGTGTACTCCAGGCGGGGCGCATTTTACGCATCATCACTAATGAATTTGAGGCAGGGCCGCTGCGGAAATCCCTCTCGTTCTCAAAGTGTGCCAAAGCCCGGGGTCATGGGCTCGAGGGACCATTTTAAGGATGCACTTATCATCTGGATTTTGAGGGACAAGGCTGTGCAGTGATGAAGCCACAGGCATTGGCCGGTGTGTCCGGTCAGTTTTCCTCCCCATCCTGAAGCCCTCAGCTTGTCCTAGATGTGAGGGCTACTGTGTGCAGATCAGACATTAGTTCTTGCTGTTCAGGGAGAATCCATTTAGTTAGTTTCTCCTTCGGCATACGAAAGCTATCTTAGTGATATTGAACAGCTTTGGGCGCTCCTTCCTGTTGTTTGTCTTCGTATTTCTTGGTGCAGGCTTTGGAATACCTATCGATTTGATGTCCTTATTATTAGTACTCGCCCCCCCATCCTCCATTTCTAGAGCTTCGCTTGTAGGCCAGAGAACTTCTTGCAAAGGAGGGAAGGGTGGGTGCGAAAGCAGTACAGAGTTAGAGGCTGGGGAACGTGTCCTGGCCACACACTGGGCCAGCTACACTCAGCAGGTCTGCCTCGGTTTGAGCTGATCAAGGAGTCAGGCTGCGTCAGGGAAGAATGTGTAAACTGTTTACAGTCTGTGCCGTACGCAGTGTAGTCCGTTCCAGTCAGGACAGAAGCCAGCTGGCTCCCTGGGCAGGCTTGCTCTTGTGGAACTGGGGGGTCCCGTCCTGAGAGCAGGTCTGCTCCTCAGCTTCATCAGCTCACTGCGGGCTGATTAAGCCCAAAGGGACTGGCACTATCTGGAGTACTCAAGGTCACTGATGAGCTCATATTCCAGTTGGAGGAAGGTCTACTCAGGAATGGTCAAATTCTTTATTACACAGTTCTTGGATAGGTGAAGAGGGAAAAGTGGCAATGGTTGATCTAAATGCCTGGAGTTACAGGGCTGTAGAAACCTTCACCACTTGGCCTCCAGAGCTCGTGGTCTGTTTATAACACCATTATCTATCAGTGGAAAAATCGGCAGACAAGTTTTTCAAAGTCCAGTGCAGTTTTCTTAACTGCCACTCTTCACTTGGGTTCCTCCTCCTCCTCTTAGTCTGAATAATCAAGATGACTCTATGTGAAAGATTAGCTGATTGATCGTCCTCTCTCTGCACACACGTGTTATGAACGATACGGGTCCTATAGAATTGCCAGAGAACAGGCCCTGGGGAAACAGGCAGGACATTGGGTGTGTACAGAGTTCTCAGCACCCCCAACTCCAGCTCCTTCCCCTTTTCACTGCTCCCCAGCTGTGACATCAAAACCAAAGGATGATCGGGCGCTACATGCAGTCTGGCTTGATTGCAGCCTTCTCTGGTTGCAGTCAAGGGTGACCCTATCTTTCTCTGGGGGTCAATAAATAGAACAGTATGAAAAGGCACTTAGCCAGCCAAACGGTTCTTCCACAGTGAATCTGAGGCTAAAGCAGCAGTAAACAAATTAGTTGACTTGTATCTTAATCTCCTCGGTTACCATGGGGGAAAGTCCATTCTTCCAGCTGACTTTTTAAACAAACCTCCAAGGCGCATTCGGTACAACGTGGGTGTCTGGTTTGTTTCTTAGTTGTGTGGTTGGTTCATGTTTTAGCAGATGTCACAGTTCCTTAGAGAAGATACTTCCTTAGCAGCTTCACGTATTTCCCATTGCTAAATTCAAGTGACAGGGTTAAGATATCTTATTTGGCTGTCGTTTTCCCTGCAACCCTTTATGCTAATAACTTTCAGTGGACAGAGAAGATACCCATTTATTTCTCTGTATTTGGGCTGACATGTAGTCAATTTCTTAATTACTTTTTCCAAAACATGAATAGCTTTCATGGTTTTCTTAATTATGAGAGCAATATAACACTCGTTCTGAAACAAATCAGTTCTTAGTAATGGCTTTCTCATGATAAGGAAAATGCTGCATGTAT
Source organism: Carollia perspicillata (assembly GCA_004027735.1). Taxonomy (NCBI): domain Eukaryota; kingdom Metazoa; phylum Chordata; class Mammalia; order Chiroptera; family Phyllostomidae; genus Carollia; species Carollia perspicillata. Next base: position 15,204 of record PVKM010023767.1, on the reverse strand, counting down.
AAGGATATTGCCCTGTTAATTCTTTGCCTTCGGAATTATCCACTCAATAACCCTGGAGGCGTGCGTAACCATGGAGATGTAGTGAACTAGAAAGAAACAAGGACAGCGTGGGCTTTTTACGGACGTGATTCCACTGACTTTCCCAGCAGTCCTGCGGGGGACTATTGCTATTTCCATTGTCCCGATAAGAAAATTGAAGCTCAGGAAAGAGAAGCAACTTGTCCAGAGTCGTTTGGCAGGTGGCAGTGTGGGATTTGAACCCACCTCCTCTGGCTCCCGAATCCATCCTGAATTCGCCCTCTGCTCTGACTCTGAGAGTAAGAACACTGGCCGTTTGATTCAGGAAGTCTGGGTTCCACACCTGCACTGCTCAGCAGTTATTAGTGGGAACTTGGGCAGTTCCCTGACCCTGGCATCTTCATCTCTGAAATGAGGGGACTGGCCAGGGAGATTTCTCAGGTCTCATAGGGCTGTGTGTGTATATTTTTTTAAATTTGCTGGACAGAACATGTCCCAGCTGAACAACTTAATCCCTCAATTTAACAATCTATTTTTGTGGTCATAAAATACGGGGTTAGAAAATAGACTCCTCTCTTTGCACAGGTGACCACATTCACTTAAAAATAAAAAGCCACCCCGCATGAAAAAAGTCATCGGTTTCATCGGCTTGTGTCACTCACTGACCCTGAGCTCGGTGTGACCCTCTGGCACCACGGGCACTGAGGACACCGGGGCCGGAGGTGTGGCGCTTCCCTAACTCGTCCTCTGTTCGTCTTCCCTCCACCCCACTTGCAGAGACCGAATGCTAATGTTCGAAGAGCTTTCGGATATCTTCTCGGACCATAATAACCACTTGACCAGCCGGGAGCTGCTGATGAAGGTAAGGCCCTGGGTGGGGGTGTGGCCAGCTCTCCACGGCCCTGGAATGCATTCACGGGCACAGTGGCCTGCGGAGGCTCCCGGAATTCCTGCAGTCCCACGAGAAAGTCTGGAGTGACCAGAAGGCAGGTGTTTTGTTTTCTTATCGTCTGATCTGAGAAGCTGGGGGCTGAGGAAACTCAAGGTCCAGCCCCTCGGCCTCACTGTTACATAACCGGATTGTGCAACCCGCACTCCCGTGGGTCCCTCTGTAACGAGCTGCCCCGCAAAGACCGGGTGCTGGTAGCGAGGAGGGTGAGAGGCCCCGGAGTATTTCCTCTCAGCAAAACATCTCCTGGGATGACAGAGGCCGAGCCAGCAATCCCACATCCTTCATTTGGACGAAGTTGCACAATCCGTCCGTCAGCAATATTTATTGAATGCCCAATGAGCGCCGACTGCGGAACTACGGGAAAGGTGTGGTGTGGTTTGTTCTACCGCTCTGGACGTGTGTGGCAGACCTGATGTTTGTAAAGCGTCGGACCAGCCTCTAGGACCGGGCAGATGGCTGAGGTAGATCCTATTTTCAAGAGTTCACCGTCTAGCTGGTGGATAAAGACACTGAGTGAGAATAAGGCGGAGCAGTGAGACGTGCCCATAAGAGGTTGTGAGCAGATACTGTCTTCACAACATTTCTATAGAGGAGATCTTGTTATCCTCATTTTGCAGGTAGCCAAGACTCAGGTAAGGAATACACCTTGGTCACACACCTGGCAGGTGGTGGAGCTACAATGTGGATGCAGCCTAGTGAGACTGTAAAACCTGTGTTTCTATCACTTAGGCTTCCAAGCGTTTCTTCTCACCTCTGGGGAGGAGGGGACAGGGGAGATCAGGCACAGCTTCGCAGGGAAGGAAAATCAGTAACTCAGCAAATTTTATTGAGCATTCGCTATGTAGTAGGCGTTGGAGGAACAACCACATGGAAGGCGGCCTCTGACCTTAAGGAGATTACAGTCTCACAGGGGAGGGAGAGAAGTGGACAGTCATAAAACAGTAGGACATGTGCCCCCACAGGGGGAAGCCCTGAACTGGACAGAGAAGACAGGATCCTTGTCCTTTGTCTCCTTGTCTGTAAATTGGAGACAATAATAGCATTTAGTCGACTGACCTCAGAGAAGAGTTTTGAAGATTGACTAAGATAAAGTAATGGAAAGCACTATACAAATGTAAGTTATTTTTAGCATTTGGCAAGCCATATACGTATGAAACCAAAGTACGCATAGCAAATGAAAATGAATGCAGTGTAAGCTGCGTATGTAAACTTAGGGCAGACACTGGAATAGGAGTGAAAGTCGAGTGGAGGAGGGCGACGCAGGAAAGGCATCCCGTGGATGACCGTCAGATGAGGCCTTCCTCCAAGGGCATCTGTTCCGTCTCCCTGACTGCTCTCCTTCTCAGTCCTGCTCATCCTTCCTGCTTCCGTGTCGACCCTCCTTCTTCTGGAACCCTCCCTGCATGCCCTCCGGTCTGATCAGGTTCCTCGCATGTGCTCCAGAGGAAGCCCGTCCATCCTCCGACCTTGCACTTCCTGTGCTCCGTTGGAATCGCCCGTGTACTTCACCTGTCTCTCTGCGGGCCTGTAAGCCTCTTTCAGGCAGGGGCTGGGTTTGTCTTTCTCACTGGCACATCCCTGATGCCTAAGGCAGCGCCTGGCACGCAGCGGCTGTTCAGAGACTGTGTTCGACCACAGGCATTGATGGGCCCTACAATGCACATGGTGTTAACAGCGCGCCCACTGTCAGCCCTTCTCGGAGAAGATGGTGTGAACAACGCGGCGTTTGCTGAGGTCTGACTTTGGATTCGGCCAGGCTGCTTAACGACACGCTAAGCAATGCCAGCTGAGACGGCATTCCTGCTCCCTGCCTCACATCCCCGCTGGGTGTGCAGACGTGACGTGGAAGCTCGTCTGGCTGGAAGGAGAGGACTGCACGGTCTCCCCATCAGTGACAGGAGGCGAGACTAACCGGAGCCACCCGTTCCCGTCGCAGCAGGCCTGAGTCATCCTTGTGGAGGAGATAACAACTGAAGACGGCGCAGCTCATGGCCTGGTGGCAGCCTGGCTGAAACCTCAGAAACAGAGCCACATCTAGGCATTAGAGGTCCCATAAACCTTTCTTAACAGCCATAGTTGACCCCAGTGCTCTAAGTTAAATTTCTTCTCTGTGGCCCGGATCCCAAGGAAATGGGAAACTTGTCCAGGAATTCGTGGAGTCTGTGCATTATCGTGAATGATAGTGGAGTGTTTGGAGCGTGCGTATGGACGCATGGGTCCTTTCAGTCATCTTCGTTGATCATTCTTTAACGTGAAATATGTAATTCCGGGTGTTCATTCTCAGCACAATTGTGAAAAACCAAATCAATGTAATTAGGTTCTCAAAAGAACCGCTGCAAAACTGCCGGCCTCTGCGTCTAATGTGCCACTCCCGGATTTATCCGATTTATGGTTGGGTATCTTGCTCTTTTTTTTTTTTTTTGATAGTCTTAGTCTTAAATGGCCTCTCTTCCCTTCTACTTCTGGATAGTGTAATAAGGCAACTCTATAATATTATGACTGAGGGAACGTAATAATTAGCAAGTATCTATAGTTTTCCTTTTGTTGGAAAAATGTTTATGTTTTTCTTAAAGATTATCTTAAACTTGTTACCTCCATGTGATTTCTGGAACTTAGATCATTCTAAACAGGTACATTATAGAATCCACAAATTTCAAAGCAACAGGGAAACAGAACCCCACTAAATTTCTTTGGTTCCTCCTGGTGAGAATTCTTCCTGGTTGAATTGATTCGGACGACTTCTAGGAAGGCCCAAGAATTTGGTCCTGGGACAGATGCATTATTGTTCGGTGAGCCCCCAAACACACTCAAGTCAGAGCGGGGGCAGGAGACTGCAAAGACCTATTCAGACAATTGCCGCTAGCTTCTGAGCTATAATTCAACCTACACACATGGAAAAGGACCCAATGCCTGGGTAGCACCTAGGAGAAAATGCCCCCTGACGCCCAGGAACAGGGTGGATGAGGGCAGCTGAACTCTTCTGAAGGTGGGAAGAGAAGGTGAGACTCTGGTGAGCCCTCTGCGCCAGGGAGAGGGAGAGATGAGCGGGAGGTAGTGGGAAGTTTGTGGAGGGAGGGCTCTGGAATCCCCCCAAACACGGGGGACGATTAAGGGCTTGGGACTGGAGAGTATTCGCAAAGGCATGAGTTGAGCAAAACACAAGAAGACGACGTTGGCAGAAAGAAGAACTGCTAAGAAAGTGTGAGCAGGCTTGGCAGAGAGGCAGGAGGAAAGCACCAGAGTGACTCATTCCCAAACCCTACGAGAGGCTTCGAGAAGTTCCGAGGGATTGGTGTTGTGGGACGTTGCTGTGCGGAGGACTTGGGGCTGGGGAAGAAAGAGGCTCAAACCGTTGGCCTTGGCAGGCAGCGGCTTTTTCCGTTGACACCTCGTTTGGAGGAACTGCACTAGCCGGCTCCCCAGCCGGCGGTGGGCACGCTTTCTCGTGAAATCCCGGAGGCTGGACATCAGCTGGCCTTCCGGCTCCCTGCCTCAGGTCTTGGTCTCTCCACCGATGAGGAAGTTGTCCCAAGTGTTCTCTTAAGGTCCCTCCCATCTCTGTTTTTCTATGACTGTCGGGGCCCTTTTAACTTTTCAGAGGTCCTTGGTAAGGATTTCAGGTGTATCTGCAATAATTTCTGTGCACAATTCCCCTGCTGCTGCCGAAGAAAGTGGAATGGAGCTGGAAAGGCCTGCGAGCTGGAAGAGGCGGACGCACTCACTGAAGTCGGAATCCATTTCTCGCTCCAAGAAAATGCTCGAGAATGTGGGTGGACGCACACCCTCCCGGCACAGGAAATGGCGCATTTTAGGCCCCTCCCATTCATCCCCAGGAAAAACTTCAAGTGGGAGATTATTAAATGATAACGCTCCTGATGCTCGACTGCCATAGGGAGAGTCAAAGTGGGTAGTAAGTCACTGTGGCTTCCGTCCCCAGCAGCGTACCTGGACCTGGGATGAGGCTGGCGAGGGACGGGAGGCAATGGACACCTCCCTGCCCTCAGGAAGGCCCCATCACTGAACAAGAGCCCGGGGCAGCCGGATGGTAGTGAGAGGCCACATGCTCTGGAAATAGAATAAACCCAGGGAAACTGACTAAGGGAAAACTGGCGTGCAAGTTGCACGCGACTGAACTGTGAAATGTGTCTCCCATTCATACGGTTCCTGGAAAATGTGACCTTCACTAGACTGAAACCACAAAGCGGAAACACTTCATGTTCAGTCAGCAAACTCAACGTTAGTCATTGTGCAGGAGAGTTGAACAGAGCGGGTTGTTACAACAGACGGGAGGAGGCAGAGGACAGCGGCCTGTCCTCGGGTTTGTGAGGGTTCTGACCCCGAGAGGCCCCACTGGGCGAGGGAAGGCGGGGAATGTGTGCAGGCCTGCCTCTCGTAGGTTCGTGCGGCCCCGCGGAGCTGGGCTTCCTCAGAGAACTTCCTGTACAGAAGTTTCATTTAGCTAAGAAATACCGCAGAAATAGCCCCTTTTCGCAGAACACTGGCACGTGCACGTCGGGCCAAGATCAAGAAATCACAGAATGTACAGAGGGACAGATCTCCGTCTCCAGGATGTGCGATGACTCTGGGTGGAATTCGGGGTGTGCAGAAGTTGTCCCCACTTCTAGGGATTGCCTGCCTTCTAGGGACAATTGATTTTACAACCAGGCCAGAGCTCTCCTTACAGGTCAGGGGGGAACAGGACAATCCAAGGCCACCAGGTTTTGTTACACACAGACCACTGGCGACAAGCCAGAGTGGACTTGCGTGGCTCTGCCCAGAGCCCGCTGCAGGCCTGTTCATTTCTCCTGGCGTCCAGACAGGCGGGCAGAGGGTCTGGACCCGGAACAAGAGGCCAGCACACTTCTTCCTGGGGTCGCCCTTCTCCATCCCCGCCTCTGTGTGTGCTTCTCTTTCAGGAGGGAACCTCAAAATTTGCGAACCTGGACAGCAGCGTCAAAGAGAACCAGAAGCGGACCCAGAGGCGGCTTCAGCTCCAGAAGGACATGGTACGCACAGGCATCCTTCTTCCCCGAGCGAGACCCGCGGGAGAGCGTCCTCGGGTGGGCGGCTGGGCTCCCGCTTGGCACGGGCGCTGTCAGGCTGCAGGGCGTCCGTGCTTTCCTGCAGCTCCTCTGTTCTCCCCCGATCTCGCCTGCTCTCAGCAACCTGGGGAGGCCTGTAGGAAAGGTGTTGTTACTCCCATTGGACCCAGCAGGAAGTGAACGCTTGAAATCACAAACCACAGTGTTCCCTGGAGGCATTTGTTCCGGAGATGAGGGACAGTCTGGAGCTGGTAGACATCCGTCCCTCTTGCCATCTGCCTCCATCCACTCCTGCACGTCGGAGCAGCTGCTCCCTTGGCCCGGAGGCCTCCTGGGCCTCAGTGGCCCTGCGGGAATGCATTCCCGTAATCAGTTTTGGACACACTGTGGCCCGGGGGGCCCAAGGCTTCCGGGAGGCCTTGGTCTATGTTCCTGGAGATCTCGTTTGTCCCAGCCCCCCAGGCATTTTGCAGCTCTCCTTGCTAACCCCAAGGACGGACCAAGTCTTTCTGGTTTTTCAGTACCCAGGAACATCACACCTCCCTCCTCAAGGCTGAAGGAGAGTTCTTACCATCTTTAGCTTTACTGGAGAACTTTCCCAACTTTGAGGCCAGAGTGGGGAAAACCGGAGAGAGGAGGCCAGAGGCTGACACACTCCACGTGTTCTCATCCTGCTCCGAGAGGGTGTTCTCTTCCTTTGGAAAGCTGGGCCTAAGTCAGGAGCGTTCTGGGATGACAGGCCTCTGCTCTGTAACCTAAAGCCCAGAAAAAACTCACAGCATTTCAGACTCTCTTAGTTGTGCAAAGACAAGTTAAAAATAGCTTTTAAAAAAAGAAGATTATTTTGGTGCGGGATGAGACCTGGTGTGCACGATGGGGAAGGCGTCACTGCAGCCGACCGTGAGCTCCTGAAGGACACAGCCCTCCGAGGGGTGACCTCACGGGGCAGGTTGGGCTGAGGACACAGCCAGCCGCACCGCGGCAGCCCGGCCTTGCCCTGGTCGAGACCCTCTTTTCTTCCCAGAATTTTCCTAAGTGCCTCCGTGGACTCTAGGATAAGCCGACCACGGAAATGCCCTTCTGTTTTCAGCACAGTTAGGGCCTTGGTGGCCTAATGGAGAACAGAGATGATGTCAAAGGGAATTTGTTGAAATCAATATGGTACAGACCTGCAGGTGAAGTATTTCTACTTTGATTTCCAAGGGCCAGTTTTTTAAAAATAAGCTTTTTGATTCGGGAACTTACAAATAAGTTCCAGAGAGTCTGTGAGTTTCCTGGAACCCCTGGCCCAGTTTCCCCCTGTGGACGTCTTCCGTGACCATGGCACGTCTGTCACTGCAAAGACATGACACTGGTGGGCCACTGCTGCCCGAAACCCAGGCTTCCTTTGCCTCGAATTACTTGTCCATTAGCATCCTTTTTCCTCAAGGGCACCAACCCAGCGCACCACACTCATTCAGTTGTCATGTCCCCCAGTCTTTCTGGTCTGTGGCCTGTCTCTATCTTTCCCTGGTTTTCGTGACCTTGACCATCCTGAGAATGTCCCACAGTTGGGGTGTGTCTGTGGTGTTCCTGGTCATTAGACCGAGGGAGTGGGTTTGGGGCAGACTGTCCCAGGGTGAGTGCCATTCTCACCACGTCCTGTTGAGGGGCAAATGCTGTCGGTGTGACACACCGTGTCACTCGGGGTGTTACCCTTCGTCACTTGATCAAGGTTGTGTTTGCCAGGCTTTCCACTCTAAAGCCGCGATTCCCCCCCTCTTTCTCCTCTGTTCTTTGGAAGTGAGTCACGAAGTCTAGGCCAAAGGGCCACTGTCACAATGACGTCTCGTCCCTGTGTAGTCAGCACTCTCCTCTCGTGTGCAGTGGCCCTCGCCCTCCCCGATGGCTGTTCCAGACCGCCTGCTGTGTCTTCTCGCACAGATAGAGAACAGGCGTCTCAGACCTGAGCCGACATAGTATAAGCCCCTTGTGACCACTCGTGACTGTTGTCTGATTTCCTGGCTTTGGGGCTTGGTTTTCAAGACCTTGAAAGTTAGACATTAGATGATGGAGTTCTTGTGCTATTTGTGTAGGGATTTTCAAAATTTTATTCATGGATTAGCAATAATGGCCCACATTAGGCCATTACTGCTAATGGTCCTTAGTTAATCTCCCAACCTGGCCGTTCAAAGACTGCGGCTTCCATGTGCACATGGCGAGCTGCTGCCCACAGCCCACGGCTGGCCCGTATGCTCCAATGGGGAGGTTCCAAGCCCCAGGCGTGGCAGGAACAACCTAGACAGTTTCGCTGCACTTGCTCCTCAGGGCGTGATGCAGGGCACCGTGCCCTACCTGGGCACCTTCCTGACCGACCTGACCATGCTCGACACCGCTCTTCAGGACTACATCGAGGTGAGTGCCGTGCAAGTGGCAAAAGTGGGCCCGCAGCCTTCTGAGCAGGTGCCCAGGAGAGAAGTTCACTTTTCTGAGTAAAAGGCACTGTGCTGGCCGCCCCAAGGAGCACAGAGGTGAGTCACCCCAGAAGTGGCTCACAGCCCCGGGGAAGGCGGATAGCAGAGCAGGCAGGGACTGAGAGAGTGCTTCAGGATTCCAACACAAACGCCTTGACGGAGACGGGAGGTCATGGCTGGTTCCATATGAGGGATGAGATGGTAGGTAGGACCTTATGATGAAGGACCGGGTTTGAGCCAGACCTTGATGTGGAGCTGGATTTGGGGAGGCGGTAATATGCGCTGACGTTCCATTCTGTCTGGCGGGGTAAGGAGTCAGTCAAGGTTGTAGGTTTTTAAGTATTCTACTTTTTTTTTTGTATTTTCTGCTCTGAGGCACCCACTCTTGGGCAAGTGCGCTCTCTCTCAACGGGAAAAGAGGTGAACCCAGTCAAACAAGCTACTTGTTAGTAACAGTAATAAAATATCAAGTGGGGGAATAAATTGGATATTGGAAATGAGATGTAGAGATTGCTTGTGTATATTTAAGTTCATCTCACCTCTGCGGTTGTCACGTGCTCAGCCTTTGGGATGAGGAAGAGGAGCACAGTTGTGTACATACGTGCCTCCAAGTTCATCGTGACGTGGACACGCTCATCCGTGCCGCCTCTCCTGAGCTCGATGTCCCTCCACGTCCTCGGCCCCCGTATCTCAGGAAACACTCCCTGGTGTTGGGAGTTTGCGGGCAGTGGCCAATGACTTAGCAGTTAAATTTAGCCCACTGAGAACAGGAGCTGGGGGGATGAAGAATTGAAACTTAGCTTTGTACACGCTGCATAGAGGAGACTTCCCTTTTGATAAACCATTGACAATTTGGTTCCTAGTATGAGTCAGGGACCATCTGTTTTTGTTGCTTTTGGTCAAGGAAAAAAGTGTAATGGAACATTTACTCAGGCTCTTGCTTTTCCTGGTTCTGCAAATGTATTTGGATTCTGAATTGTAACTCCTTAATCATTACTATTTTAGTTGTTTTCAGACATTTTAAGAGAAGGCTGTTTGCCTATCCTGTCCTTTCGTTAGTAAAAGAATGTTTTTCTTGAAGCAAACAATGCTTCTCTTCCTCCATAGTAGCCATAAGTATAGTGTTATTAATAATTATGACTTGGTTGATTGTAGTAAGACCTAGGCCTTGGCTGTGTTTCAAAGTACTTTGGTTTGTCACTCTTTTTTTTTTTTATTTCTTTCAGGGTGGGCTGATAAACTTTGAGAAAAGGAGAAGGGTAAGTAGAGATCTTGAGGACATATTTTTTTTTGTGTAGAGGCAGAAAAAAATGAATTAGCATTTACTGAACTTTTGTTGTATACCACGGAGCTTGGCATGTTCCTATGTATTACCCCCCAAGAGCCCTGGGAGGTCGATTTTTTCATTCCCCAGTTCAAAGGTGAGGCAACCATGACGGAGAGAGATGGAGTCACTTACGCAGAGTCACCTGGTAGCAGAGCCAGGGTTCAGACCCTGTCCAGCCACTGCAAAGCTCCCATTTCTTTCCTTATCCTCTCCTCCTCTCCTTCTTCACGATTAGCTCCAATAATAACTCATCCTGTGAAGGGGAAGGGGTTTCATGAGAACAAATGGCAAAGAAGAGTCAACAGGTGGTTAACTCCTACGGGTCTGGTTGAGACGGAAGGAAAGGCTGTTGCATGTGGATAATTATTCTTTTTCTTTCCTGTCAGCATAGGAAAGGGTGTTCGTCATAAATTTTAATTCTCTTTGCGGACAGTAGAATAGTTCTGCACTGCGCTAAAAAAAGATAAAACAGAGAGCTTTGAGAATTTGCTATGGCTACAGTGTTAGCATGGGGTATTTAAATAGATATTTCAAAGACCCAAAGGAAGATGAGTATGAAAAATAAGAACTTCACCCCAGAGTACTCTTACTATTCTTCAGTCTTTCACTCATTCTTTTATCCCACAAATGTCGGTTGCGCACCTAACGTGGGTCAGAATACCCCTAACTATGGTAGGTTTGGGTATGGCAGCAGAAAGAACAGAAAACAAAACACAAAAACAGAGCTCCTTGTCTCATAAAGTTCCCAACCCAGGAGGAAGGTGGACACATGAGTAGGCAATCTGAATGCTACCTGATTAAGGGCTGGTGAGCAGGAGTAGTGGGTCCTAGAGGGGCATGAGGAGGGGCATATATCCCCAACTTGTGGGGTCAGAGACACGTTCAGAAGAAAGTGACCTTGGAGTTAAAGCCAGAATTTCAGGAGCTAAGCAGGCTGAGCTCACTAGTGACAAGGTCTCCTCACCGAGACAGGTGTTAGTCTCCTGTCCTCGGGAGAGCGCACTCGCTTCTGTCGCCCGATGATACAATTTCCTTGAGGATACTGAGCCCAAGGACTGACGTCACTGGGTAGGATGTTGACACCGTGGGATCTTCCAGTCGCTGAGTTACTTTTGCCATGTCCTGTAATGAGAGAACAAATTGTTGTTGCCTCCACAGTTACCCACCTTTGTCCTTGAACTTCAGGATGACCCTGGACTGTCATCGCTTTCCTTTTAAGTCTAGCATGTGAAAACTCTCAAGAAAGTTTGAGTATAAAATCTAAGGCTAAGGCTTATACCCATTGCTTGCTCCAAAATAAAAGTCTTTACTGATGCATCTGAAGAAGTGTAAATAATTTTGGACATAATTATATGTTTGCTTCTCTTGTGAGCTTTAAAAGACTTAGTTAAATGATGTACTAGAGTAGCAATAACCCAAGGATTAGGGAAATCTAAGCATTCAAGTTGACGAGGCCTGGAAATGTTTAGATATTCAGCCACACCGAGATGTACCTGCTGAGGAGAAAGGGTTGGAGGAAATGGGCGTGGGAACTCGGGAGCTTCTGGACTTAAATTTTTGTTTTTTATCTTTTAGGCTATAGAAATAGAAAATGTAAAGACCTTTTGGAAGTAGTGAATTAAAAATAACTTTTTTATCCTTAGAATAAAAATGGAAGAGAAAAAAAGATAGTTGCTATGACTTTAGGCAGTAACCAGTTTGAGTTGCTTTGGTAGCTGGTTTTATTCATACAAGTTGCTTTATTGAGGGGAACGGGGGATTGACAATTCAAACATGCAAGGGCTGGAGGGATTCCGAGTTGGAATTTTTAAGAGGCATTCAGCTACTTTATTTCTAAGGAAGGCAGTGCTTTGGGGCCCTCCTCAAGGATCTTCTCCATTGTTTTTCCAAATGTGGCATTTTTCATATTGAAAAAGTGTTTATTGGGTTGGCCTTATTATTCACCCTTTCTTTTTGGTGTTCTGTCTTCTTCAGGAATTTGAAGTGATCGCCCAAATAAAGCTCTTACAGTCTGCCTGCAACAGCTACTGCATGGCCCCAGAGCCCAAGTTCATCCAGTGGTTCCAGAGGCAGCAGCTGCTGACAGAGGAGGAGAGGTAGGCGGACCCGCTGCCCACCAGGCGGAGCTGTGGTGTCGCGAGGGGAGTACGGCACCCGGTTCCTCGGGCGGCCATGTACTCACCAGCTGTTCAGTGCACGGCCACAGGTTCCAGATGCTCGGTTTCCAAAGGGTGAGGGCGTAGCACGAAGAGCTGAGTTGATGGCGTCAGAAGATGTGCTTTCAGATTCCTGCTCTACATTTACTTATTTTTGTAGCCTTAAACAAGTCACTTACTCTTCCCGACCTTTGATTTAGGGTTCACTTCTATAAGGTACCTGTTTATGAGGGTTAAATGAAATATTGGGGAAAACGTTGTTAAAGTGTTTATCATATCATCTGCACCTCTACCTCCACCACTGTCATGACCTTGACCTCCACCACTGCCACCTGCACCACCTCCACCAGCACCACTATCATAACCTTGACCTCCACCTTCACCACCTTCACCTCTACCACCTCCACCACCTTCACCACCTCCACCAGCACCACTATCATAACCTTGACTTCCACCTCCACTACCTCCACCACCTCCACTGCCACCGCCACCACTGCTACCACTGTCATTACCATGTTTTCACTGTCGTTAACTGCTGCTGGCTTTCAATCAGAGAAAGGAACCAGGCTCGTGAAGAATTGGAATAAAATGCTGCAGGGCCTTTGGGCAAAAACAATTCATTTGACCAAGGACGGGTGGAAATAGGGAAAGTAGTCATAAAGTGCTAACATTTGGGTCGAGCTGGGAAGCAGAGAGGAGATTGCTCCAGGAGAATGGGAGAAGAACATTCCGGACAGAGGGAATAATATGACCAAAGGCTTGGTAGCCTGGCATGCTTGGCATTTGGAGGACCAGCGAGGACTGTGGTGTGGCTGGAACACAAGAGGCGGGTTTCACAGTAGTGGTGGACGAGTGTGGACAGGAGTGTCACCTCTAGTGTCTTAGTGTCCGCCTGGCGGTGGTGGTGTTGTTACCGTGCAGGACTGGAGTTGCAGGCCGTGTCCAGCACACTGCAGGGAGCAGTCATTTGAAATTCAAATTTCATTATCCATAAATAAAGCTCTATTGGAACCCAGCCCATCCGTTCACATCTATTTATGGCGGCTTTCAGGCTGTAAAGGCAGAGCTGAGTAGTTGCTACAGAGACCACGCAGCCTGCAAAGCCTCAACTTCTTCCTGCCTGGTCCTTCCTGGAGAATATTCGCTGGTCCCCCGCCGCAGGCCAAGGGATTTCCCTGAACGCTTTACCAGGGTCAGCAAAACCGGCAGCACGTTAAGTATTTTGCCAGTGAGGGCATGGGGTTCAGAGAAGCACCGTAACTAACCAGTGAGAGAGTCTGGACTCACACTGAGGTCTGCCGACTCTGTAGCCTAAGCTCTGAAGGGGTCTATCTCACGCTGGGCAAACCACATAACCTCTGTCAACCTCGGTTTCCCCATTTGAAAGGTAGGTGACTTCTGAGGCCTTTTTAAATCCCAGAATAGACTGGTCCTGTCACATTAAAACGAAACCTCTGCTTCGCTCAGAGTTCGCCTCAGTTGGTGAAGGTGTTTTCTCTGCTGTGCAGAAAACAACGCCGGTATTGCCTCTTCGCACATTCTGGTCCGACGATCATGTGTGTGAATTAGCTTTCTCCCTGGCCCACCCTTCTCCCCCACGGGACACACCGCTGGGTCATGGTTGGGATCGAAGTCCAGGCTCGAAGCATCAGCTGTGCCATTGACTTTTTAATGATTAAAGGAATCTTGTTAAACGTATCCTTTTTTTCTTGCAATTTATAAGAATCCCTACAGCTTAAGTTAATATCTGAATACTTCCCATATCAGTGACTTGGTCCTGCTTTCTATAGAACAAATACTTGTACATATCCTTAGGTTCAAAAAACACACACATAATTAGCAACTTACCAAGCTCATCGCCACACTCACCCTTCCTCCCCCACCCAGCACCAAGTGCATCTGCTAGCCGGAGCTCAGGCTTTCACAAAAGACATTTCAAGTCAGATACTAGTTCCTCTTGCGTTGACAGGATTTCTGTCTGCCTGGCCGGGAGATGTCTGAATCTGGAGTGCTTTCAATTGAAGAGGTTTTGGCAATTAAAAACCATATTGATGTATCTTTATCAGTAATGTAACTGCTTCTGTTGGCTGAAGATTAGGTAGTTTACAAAAGTCTCTTCTTTCAAAGAAACTTAGAGAAAAGATAAGTACGTGCAAGCACGCACACAAAGCAACAGGAGGGAGAGAACGGAGATGATTCTTCCCCTGACGTGGCAGTGGGAGGAGCATGATCAGGAAAGAGATCCCTCTCGGCCTTTGATGTTGCCACGGACACAAAGCCACGTGTTAGGCAGGCGGAACTAATCAGCCTGTCTGTGTGCTGGTACAGGGAGGCGGGCGGAGGCTCATACGCAGGTTTGTGAGATCTGGCCATCAAGTCAGTACCCTGTGACATGGGTGCTAGAACAACACAGTACATATCTTCACTTTGACCAATCAGAACCTTCCCCTAAAATAAGACCAGCCAGTCATGTGAATGTAAGTCTGTTCTTCCACTGTTCCGCTCTGACCGCCGCGCCTCCTTCCCTTCCCCAGCTACGCCCTGTCCTGTGAGATCGAAGCCACTCCCGACGCCAGTGCCACCTCGCCCAAGCCCCGGAAGAGCATGGTGAAGAGGCTCAGCCTGTGAGTATCTCCCGGGGGCCCTGGGGGTCTCGAGGGAGTCCTGGGGAAAAGTGAAGAACAGTTCACTCACTTGTTAAAGAGCTCCTGTGTGTCATGAAAAAATGGTGTGAACCACCATTGCCTCTTGCCTCGAGCAGGACCCTCCCTAGCTTCCAGCCTACCCCTCTCCCAACACTCCGTTCTGCACCAGAGTCCGGCGGCCTCGTAAAATGTGCACCAGATCGCGTCACTTTCTTTATTGTTTTCTTTATGGTTTTGTTTTAAGATAGCACCCGGACTCCTTATCCTAGTTCACTGGGCCCTGCACCAGCTTCCCCAGCCTTCTTGACCACGGTCCCCTCACCCATCACTCCACCTTGCTCACCCGTCTCCCCGCCACCCCGTGACCCTGTCAGGCTCTCTTGGGGCCTTTGAGGTAGCTGTTCCCTTCAGCCTGGAGTGCCCGTTCTCCATGGTCAACATTGGCAAAGTGTCACCTCGTGAGACAGCGCCCCTCTAACTCGGCTGTCTACCCTGATCACCGCCAGTCACCTGGCTGTCTCTTCCATGGATGTCAGCCACCTGAAAGGGGAACCTTGCCCGCTGTGTTCATGGCCATCGGCTCAGCTCAGTGCTGGGCAGAGGAGGGGTCC
>PVKM010023766.1:0-20944 GCA_004027735.1 Carollia perspicillata | reverse complement strand
TCGATCCCTGAGCCGACTGATGGGTGCAGCCTGGAGTCGCCCTGTGCTGGGCACCGATGGAGGACACATAGGCAGGACCCAGTAGAATGTTTGCCACTTGCTGCTTGTGTTAAATTTTTTTAATGTTTGTTAGAGGGAGTAGCTCACTTCCTCTTTCTAGACATGGTGGAAAATGTACCCCCACATTTTATGCTAGGTTACATTTCGAGGGTGATCACAGAAATTAGACACAAGCCGGAGGGAGGACAGAAAAGTGGTGTTGCCTGGAGAAGGGCCCGTGGGCATGGAGCCCCAGCCCGTGCCGCAGGGAGGGCGGATGGAGCGAGGGCCCTCACGAAGGCCGGGGTGTGGCGAGGGCC
Organism: Carollia perspicillata; assembly: GCA_004027735.1. Taxonomy (NCBI): domain Eukaryota; kingdom Metazoa; phylum Chordata; class Mammalia; order Chiroptera; family Phyllostomidae; genus Carollia; species Carollia perspicillata. The sequence continues at coordinate 20,585 of PVKM010023766.1, read as the reverse complement.
TCTCCCAGCGCCGGGCCTGCCCGCCTCCACGCAGTGCCGCATCCCTGCCTCCCTTCGTGGCTGGAAGGTGCCCCCCTCCGTGCCTGTCTCACCCCGGCCCCATCCGCACCTGGAAAGTGCCCCCGGGGGGCAGTGTTTGAGGGTTTGTGAAAAAGGTGACCCTTGTGTTGAAGTTCGGTATAAACTAAAAACTTCAGGGAGAATTAAGCTTGGGGTAGGTCATTGAATTATGTTTTGTTTTTCTACAGAAGGAGCAAAACTTGTATTTTTAGCCCCAGTCTTAAATTTTTTCATCTGTCCTAGTCACTGGGGGTTCCGGGAGCATTCATGCAGTTGGCTGGCCCTTGGTGCCCTTCCTCCTACCTCTTACCTCCCTCCTGCTCTCCTGTGACAGGCAGATGGGTGTGGACCCGGATTAACCCTTCAGGTGCCAAGCCCACCCCCAGGTCTGGCTTTTCCGTGGCCATGGCACCAAACCACCAGGCGCTGCTCTTCGGGGGTGTCTGTGACGAGGAAGAGGAGGAGAGCCTGGAGGGCGACTTCCTCAATGACCTGTACTTCTATGATGCCACCAAGAACCGCTGGTTTGAGGGACAGATGAAGGTAGAGTTGGGCTCCAAAGCAGTTGCGATGGTGTGTTCTGGCCAGACATAAGGCCTAACCCGGGGCACCTGGCTGTCACCTCTGTAGGTGGCACTGGGCAGAGGCTGCGTAGTCTTGTCAGCTGGTTCTGCCTCCCAGGCCAGGTGTTGAGACACCCAGGTCCCCAGGTCCTTCCGTGTGGCTCTGTGAGCTGTCACTGGAAGCAGGGAACTGACCATCTCTGCCCCTGCTGTGGCACCAGAGGCACATGTGGGCCCTGCCCCAATAGTGGGACCCCCGAGCCTTTGGGTCTCGAGCTGATGCGGCGAGGGCCCGAGGCCGAGGGAGGGCGGCCATTCTTTTCGGCAGAGGCTCAGTTCCGGGCGAGGCCCCAGTGCCTCTCTGCTGAGAGTCCTGCGCTCACCACCTTCTCCCACCTCCTCTGAGGGGTGACACTGGGTAGAGGCGCCCCTGGAGGGTGGAATGGGGGTGCAGCCCTTCAGCTGTCTGCCTGCACGAGGGGCAGGTGGTGCTCCCCACACACTCCGGGGCTCCCAGGCCACACTGTCTAGCGCTAAAGGGGGCCGTTCTGCTTTTCGTCAACAGGGACCCAAGCTGGAGAAGAGGAGGCGCAGGCGGGCCACGAAAGCAGGGCCTGAGGGCGCTGACCAGCAGGAGTGTGCGGAGGCCAGTGCCCAGGCACCGCAGGAGGTGGTCAGAGAGGTGGTCTCAGAGGACGGGACTGTGGTCACCATTAAGCAGGTGCTCGTTGCCCCGGGCCCATCAGAACAGCCCCAGTTGGGTGAGGACGACGGCCCTGAGGAAGCAGGCGGCTCCTCGGTGGAACCCTGCCCCCGCTCCAATGCCATGCTGGCTGTGAAGCACGGCCGTCTCTACCTCTATGGCGGCATGTTTGAGGCCGGCAGCCGCCAGGTCACCCTCAGCGACTTGTACTGCCTTGACCTGCATAAGATGGAAGAGTGGACGGTCTTGGTGGAGGCGGATCCAGGTGAGCTGATGTAGGGTAAGCGCTTCCTTGGGTTGGGGTCATAACACCCTGACAGTGTCCTTATCAAATGTGCTCCTGAGTGCCACCCAGGTCCACCCTGTGCCGGCAGGCCATGTACTCTCAGGCTGTTTACGTGAGGGCAGGCCCTGGCCACAGGGAGGAGGCTCCTCCTCTGCACACCCTCCTACTCCGGGCACTGGGGGCGCGGGCTGGCTTCCTCCCAGGGCTGGCTTCCTCCCAGGACATAGGCTCACTCTTGACACCACTCCCGTGAGCCTCAGATCTCCGACACTGCTCGCAGGGACACAGTTGCAAAGCAGGTTCCCCTGTGAATTCTTCCCGTTGTCAGCAGCCTGCTGTGTGCCTGCGAACAGACCCGGCAGCCCCCTTCCTGTCTGAGCTGAACCTCTGGGCCGAGCTGCTGTGTTCCTTCACTTTCACACTGTACCTCAGGCTGGCGCCAGTGATACAGCGCTCAGTTCTTAAGTCACTACTCGTTTCTTTGAGATCTCAGACTAAAAATTGAGTTAAAATCCACATGTGTAGGAGAAGGTGTAAAACGGCTGGTATAGGGTTTGTTTCTTACAGCAAAGGGAGGGTGGAGAAAACTCCGAGACGGGTTTTCTGGTATTGCCAGCCTCACCCTCACCATCTCCGTTAGGGTCCAGGAAAAACAGTGTGTTGTACCACGGCGGGGGGAGGCGGCTGGCTTTCAGGTCGAGTTTCTTCGGTGAGAAGGGGGCTCCTCAGGAGCGCCCAGCCTTGGCCCCCCTGGCTCTGGGTGCACCGACACTCTGTGGATGTGCATTTCCCTCTACAGAAACTCAGGAGTGGCTGGAGGAGACCGACTCGGACGAGGACAGCGATGCAGCCGAGGGTGCTGAGGGCGGAGAGGAGGACGAGGAGGACGAGGAGGACGAGGACAGCAGTGAGGAGGACGGGGGTGAGTGTGTTAAAATGTGACTGCTCTGTAGATGCGCTCTGGAGGCGAGCCTGAGTTTTTAAAACAGACATTTGCACCTGCAGCACGTAGGAGCGGCTTGTTGTTTGAGCGGTGCCAGTCGGCGGCGTTTCTGTAAGGCAGGTGCACGTGCGTTCACTCTGCTGGGCCCTGAGCGGGCGGCCTGCACTGCCCGACCCAGGCCCGCTTCCTCAGCTGAACGTGCTTCTTATTCTCTCCTTCCCCATGAAAGAGCCGCAGCACCCCTTGGTGACGCCCGGTGAGCAGTTTGCAGACTACCTGCCCAGGACCGAGCAGTACTGGGTGAGGCTTGCCCGAGACAACGCTGGGCCGGAAGCAAAGGAGAAGAGAGTACTGAAGGTCGCCCACACCATGGCAAAAGCTTTCTTCGATGACTCTGCATGAGCCACCAGGCTGGGCCAGCAGCTGAACTGAGTGAGGTTGTTTTCCCCGGCGTCACTGGTATGATTCAAAATAAACTGGACTTGGAACGAGGCCGCTGCCAAGGTTGTCTTCTGTGTGGCCCTGCAGCCCCCAAAGCCTGGTGGGGTGTGTGGGGCGTGTGGGGCAGGTCCAGGCTGAGGGTGGGCCACCCACACAGCAGGCAGCACTTTGAATGTGAAGTGCCCACAGGAAGCACATTTCTGTTCTCCTAAAACTGGGGCGTTTATGCTTTGTGGGGGTTTCCCTTCTGCAAAAGCAGGAGATAAATGTTCCGACTGACCACATGGCATCAACCTGGAGGTGGACTTTTTGACTACTAAAAATCATCAGGAGCAGCCCTCCAGCCGCCTGCACGGGTTTTCTCACTGCATGTAAAGTAAGATAGGTCTTGGTCGGGCGGCTCCACCCCCTTCCTGCCTTGGGCTGTTCCTGGGGCTCTTTGGTGATCGTGCACACCGAGCACTCCCGGAGCTTCAGGACCGCTCCCTCAGCCTTGTGGGGGAGGAGGTGGTGGAGCCGTCCTCTGTTCCTCTCCCCTTGGGCTCAAGGCTGTCATTTGCAAAGTGACAGAGAGGAAGGAAGGGCGGAGGGCAGCTCCCCTCCGTCCCCACATAGCGCTGCTGTGTAGCACCTGCCATTGAAGTGGGGCCCCTCCCAGCAGGAGTCAGGCACCGTGCTGTGCTCACACCCTGGCTGGTGCCTGCTCCAAGGGGGGTTGGCGAGAGCCCACTTCTCATTTGTATAATTGGGGTCAAAATTGGGCTTTGAATTACCACCTGGTACATTTTTTTCATCTTAATGTCTTCTCAACAATGAGAATGTGGGATCTTAGTTTTCAGTATTGGGGCCCATATCCCATTCATTACCTATTTAAGAAAAAACAAGTGGGAATGCTTGCCTCTGGCAGAGCAGAGCATGGGCCCCGGCTTCAAGGGAAGGACCGGGGCCAGTGTGCCCCTCCTTCTACCTTGCCTTTACCTTCTCCTGAAGCTCAGCCCCTGCCAGCTGCCATGGGTGTAACCCGTGTGACCTGGAAGGATCCAGAGGGGACATGGGCTCTTGCAGGCTGATGAGAAATAAGAAGCTCTTCTCTTGCAGTAGCCTGGCTGCCACAGCTGCCTGCCAGAGCCTCTCCCTTGGTGCAGGGCCTTGCAGGGCCCATAGGAGCCCTGGTCACCGGGGAGAGGCCAGTTGGTGTTAGTGTGGTGCCTGGCTGGTTGGCGTGGCTATGTTGGGTAGAAAAGCGAGGCGTTCTGGCATTACCCTCCTATTTCGGCGACTTCCTTGGGTATTGGGGCAGCCCGAGTCCTTCTCTGGCATCCTGGGCAGAGTCTAGCTGGCAGCTCCCTGGGCAGGGCTGAAAAGCCAGCTGAGCGCCGCAGCTGGCCCGCAGCAACCGCACAGAGGCTTCAGGGCCTGTCTGCCCAGTCCTTTGACACAAGCACACCAGGCTTGATTGTGCAGCTGCTCGGGCTTGGCTGAGACTTTGGGAAGAAATAATTGGGAGATCCAGGCGGCTCCAGCACAGTTGTCTGTCATCGGAGGCCATTTTTCTTAGAGGAGCCTGTAGCTAAATGGTATTTGAAAGAAGACAATAGTTTTTAATTAACTAAGTTGAAAGAGAAATCACCCCCAAAGAAGTATCTTGTACAAATGTATGTTTTGCTGTCCATGTCCACGGGGCTGTTACCGAAGATGCAGTTTGAGTGAAGAGGTTGATCAGAACCAACGAGCTTCCAGAAGAGGCGCTGTCTCCGCTGTGTAATTGCTGTCGTCAAGACACCAGTGACAGTGTGCCTTCTGTGTGCAGCCACTGGGGAGGTGGGGACTGGACACAGGGCCACGCGGTGCCCCACGAGCAGCAGCCAGAGCCCTGCCGCCCTTCCGTTGCCTGGTGACTGGTTTGCCTGAGTGAATGCCCTAGCTACCTCGATGGCCACCTTGGCCATGAGAGGCTGGTACGAAGCCCTGCCTTCCTGAAGCTGGAACAACCGGGGGGGCAGCCAAGCTCAGGTTGGCAAGGGCCGTGCAGTGGTGCAGCCTGTCTTGCTGTCCTTGGCAGGCTCATGGTCATTGGTAAGCGCCCCTTAACACCCAGCTCCTTGGTGGGCTCTACCCTTTCTCTTACTGGGGCCTGTCAACTTGCCACAGCAGTCCTGAAGACACCGTGCCAGAGCTCCGTGGAGGATTCCATGGGGCTTGGGAATGACGAGTCCGCTATTACCCCCACTTTTCAGGAGCGGCTGAGCTGCTCGTCTGGGTCAGGCTGAAGTAAGAGGAATCGGAAGGGGCTGGGAAAAGGCTCTCCTGGGATTGGGTTGGATCGAGCGAAAATCAAGGGGATGACCAACTAAGCTTGAGAGTGTTCATCACTTTAGAGTGCTGATTTTTTGAAGGTGTGGCAGTGGCGTTTATTGCAATTTGATATCTGGTTTTTTTAAACTAAGTTGGTAAAAGCAGAAAGTTGGTGGCTGGGTGACAGTGGAAGTGCACTGAGGGACCGGGCACGGGCAGGGCCTGCTGGTGAAGGTCAGCCTCTCCGGGGGCATCCTGCTGGGCGGGGGGCCCTCAGGAGGCTGCCACTTGTGAGGTTAGGAGCCAGCTGGGTTTGAAGCCCCCCCAGTGTGTTGCCGTGAAAAGATGGTGCAAGTATTGATTGTGTCAGAGGATGGCAGGGAGGGGCCGCTTGTGTCCTGGCATGAAGGGAAAGTGGTGAGCTGTCGTCCCAGCGAGTCCGAAAGCCACCTGCCGTCTCTCTGAGTTTCGTGCGTGCACCGAGGGGCTGTCTAGTGACTCCTGCCTTCCCGGGTGTTTTAAATCAGGGAGCAGGCTGTGTGTAAGTGGTTGGTCGCCAGAGACCAGTCCCACCTTATCCTGAGTGTAAGCCATAGTCACCCTTTGTTTGTAAGAGAGCTTCGGCAGTGCCTTCTGAGTCCAGGCTGTACCCGGTCACCGGGGGTCTGACCGTGGTGTCCAGCGGGAAGCTGAGGCACTGACCAGAGTAGCTGGTGGCCCAGGTGCTGGGACCAAGGTGAGCTGGGCTTGGGGTGAGGAGCCACCATGGAAGTCGTCGCTGCTGTGTTGAAGACGGGCACGTTGAGCTGTGTGTGGGGACCATGGGCCTCATCCGTGGAGCTGAGCCTGGAGAGACCACAGTGTGTCAGGAGAGGGCGCCGAGGCAGAGAGGAATGGGAAAGAAAGGTACCTCGTAGCCGCCCTGTGGGAAACACAGATGTTGATGTTTAAGAAAATTGAAATAGGTTTGAAAAAACAGTACTGTGAGATCCTTGGGGCCAGTTAGTTGGCAGAGGGGAGTGAGCACTGGGTGGGGTAGGAGTCCTCAGGCACTGAGTTCAGGGTGTTTAGTCGGGGACTGTCCAGTCACATGGGGGGATGCTGCCATGGGAAGGTGGGGCCCCATTTCAGATCGTGCTCACAGAACTTTTGTACTCAAAACAGGAAGATCCTCCAAACGGCGGAGGGACGCTCTCCATTAACGGAGGCTCGGCTCTGTAAGTTGCAACAATCCATCTTGAAATTCTGTCACTAGAAGGAACTTGCAGTAAAGACACGAGCATGTGAGATGGTGCGAGTCACCTGACTTCCCAGTGGCAGCGTCTGTCCCTAAGGCGAGCGGAGCTTCTCCCCAGCCACAGCGGTGTCCCTTTCTGTCAGAGCGTCGGGTATGCGGCAGTGGTGTGACTGAGACACTTCCATTCATTAGAGAAAACTATTTTATTTTCACTTTGTAAGTAACCAAGCTATTTTTCCAGCTAAAAGAAAAAGGCTGAGGTAATGTTTTTAGCTGCTTCATTAATAAGAAAAGCAGAACATAGTGCACGTTCTCTTTTGCCAATGCACAGAGTGATTGCACAGTATCAGCGAACAGTTCACATGCACCGCGGGGGAAATGGGAGAAAGGAAATGCAGATTGAGACAGATCTGTGCTAGAGCTCATTCACAAACAAGGCATCGACGTCAGGGTTAGTGGTTTCATGGCTAGAGTGAGGATGAGTTTCACACGTGGCTCACCCGAGTGGTGAGGATGTGTGGGTTTGTTTCATTCAGGCTACACGCTGGATGGCATTTCTTTGGAAATGGCGACTGGTGCAAATAAGCAGGGTCCAGCTGGAGAATGTGATCAGGCTCAGCTCAGTGTTCAGGAGGCACTGACAGGTCAGTGGTCAGGGGCACACGTGTCCCGTGTGAGCCATGGCATGTGTGAGGGCCAGATAGAGGTGGGGCTGAGGGAGCAGGCCCTGCCGCACTGGTGGCGGCAGCAGCGACCACACTACAGAGCAGTTCACTCAGGGCCCAGTGGGATGAGCTCGGGCCCGGGGCTGGGGTGCCGGAGTACCCTGGAGGGAGCGGGCGCAGAGCTGGCCCTCAGAGCTGACTCCTTCCTCCTGAGCCTCACACCATCTTCTTCCTGACCTGTTTGGGTATTTGGGAGACCCCCACGGGGCAGCCCCCTCCTGACCCTGCCTTTCACAGACTCATACAGTGTGGTGGAGGCGTCACTCTCGGGAGGTCAGTGGGTGCCTGGTGTGCGCGCCCACTGGAACTAATAATATTTAGAGAGGAAGAGAAGTTCTTGGGCTAAGTGTTCTTGCAGTACGAGCACCCTAATCTTAAGTGCTGACCTCAAGGAAGCAGCCTTGGGGCTTCTCTGCCTTTAGTCAGTGTGGATGAATGGCCAAGGCTGGTACTGCCAGCAGGGTGGCGGGGAGCTGGGCTCCAGCCAAGACTGATCTCCCCCATTCCTTGGTGCCTTCTGCATTCATGGGTTTGGATTGCTGCTGTCACCATGTCACCAGGCAGTGGCAGCACAGCTGGAGACCTGCACCCTTGTGTGGCACAGACATGGGAAGGGCCACAGGAGAGTGCATGGACGTGATGACGGGCATGCCACGTGTGGGACCTGAACCTGTGGCCCCGGCGCACAGTGAGCTGTGTGTCTGTCTCAGGCAGTGGGGCGTGGTGGGGCAGACAAGTGAGGTAGGGGTGTGAGGTCTGCCGTTCTCACCCTGCCCTGCTTGCTGTCCCCCGAGCCCCAGACCTGGGCCCCCTGCACCCACCTTGCCCATGACAAGCTCCTGGCCACACCTTGCGCTGCCCCTGCTGGCCGTCTGCGTCTCTGAGCGTTAGGAATGCGTTTGCACATGTCTGTCTGAAGCACTTCCATGTTGGGGTTTCCTGTGGAAGCAAACTCTGAAAACAGTGTTTGTTCTGTGAGCTTGGAGAACATTTAGCCATCTTCCAAAGCGTTGCTTCTGTTGCCCACAGGGGTGTCTCTTCCCTGTCCTGGGCACTTTGCCGCACTCGCGCCTCCTTCTGCACTTCTCTCTAGGTGCCAGGCGTCTCCTCCCGTGACTTCCTGCGTCAGGGCTGAGCCCCGTGTCTCGGTGACCGTGACCCTGTGCTTCCGCAGCTTCCAGGCGCCCCGCGTATTTCGTGGTTCCCAGCCTCTAGGCATACGGGTACGCTGTGAAAATACAGCTGCAGCTTGACTTTTAAACAAAGGCAACCACACTTTTTCTTGCTTGTGTTAAGGCTGAGTTAGGGACACTTCTTGGCACTTGGGACAGATTGTTTTTCAGTCTTTGCTTCCTGGTGGTCTTGCCTGACCCACGGCCTGCCCTGGGCAAGAGAACTGAACGAACCAGACCCCTTAAGGTCACCAGCAGTCAGCTTCACCCTCACTCCTTTCTTATCTGGGCTCTTGGTCCTGTTACTTCACTTTTATGCTTAGTTGGCTAGGAGCAAATCCTTGTCCTTGGCAGGACTAAAAATGGCTGTGTGGTGGTGTCTGCCCAACGTCATGCAGACGAGGTGCTGTCAGCCGTGCTCCGTACTGTACTGTTCATCGTGGGGTCAGGCAGTTCGCTCAGCTGTGGAGACAGAGGCCACGGACTCTGGCAGGCACCTGGATGCTAAGTTCTGGGACCAAAGGCAAGGCCTGTGAGAGCGAGAGAAACGGAGCTTCGCGCAGGCGGAGAGCTTGTCCTTCCACCTGCGTGCTGGAGAGTGGCGACCTGTGCAGGTGAGACGGCACACGCGGCCGCCCTGGGTGGGGCTTGCCGTGGGCATCTTGGGGAGCACCGCCTGGGTCTCCGGGGGCCCCTGGCCCTCTGGGACGGGGCAGAGCGCCTTGCCAGGAACACCTGCCCGGAGGGATGATGCTGGTGGTGGTGCCCTGGATGTCTTTAAAGGATCATCAAAATCCCAAACTAAAAAACAATGCAAGTATTTCATCTGCCTTAACAAATCCTCAATGCCCCGGACTAGTGGGGTCGGAGCCCCCCACCTGGCTCTCAGTGAGGCCCTGTTTGTGCAGTGGCCATGGACCTACTGTCCAGCTGGAACTCTTCTGAAAGGGCTCAGGACGCTCTCACAGCCAGGTGGGGACATCAGGTGCTAGCCAGGACGTGGGGCTGCTCCACTTGTGCACCCTGGGCACCGGGCGGGCACTGCGGGGTGCGGGTCTGCGGGCTGGCTAGACCTCATGCTTAGCTCGGGTTTAGTGCATGTCGGAAAGAGCCCGTCGTCCTGCCACATACGCGTTTACTCGCACCCCGCACCACGGCGTTTCAGCAAATACCCGGGTGTGCTGGCCGTTCGATGTGGTTGTGGATGTCTTCGGAAAGTGAGTCAGCCTGCTTGCATTCCGATGCCCCCCCCCGCCCCCAGTGGTTTTGGCGGTGGGCGTTGCAGTTTTGTGGCTGCACTGGAGTTGTCTGTGTCAGCATCATCTTCCTTGGTATATGTATTGCATAACTCGTCTCTGAATTTGAGGATCTCTGTGTGCTAATGATTGAAACAGAATTCGAAAGGGTGGGTGAAGAGAGTTTTTTAGGGGCCTGAAGTCACCCAGGCCCCATATGGTCACCAAAGGGACCGAAAATCACAAGTAAATCCAGGGCATACGGCTCCTCACGCTTGAGGTGAGTGGAACCGCTGACCCACCCACTCAGATAAGTGCCTGGTGACCTCAGAGGGCAGTGTCCTCTCCAGCTTTTTTAGGTGCGATTGCAGATTCCCAGCCTTGGGTGGGTAAGGAGAGGTGGGCCTGGGGTCATGAGCCCTCCTCCCCACAGCCCCAGCCCCGGATCTTGGGTTTCTCAGTTTCTTCGCCTCGGATTTTCACATCCAGAGCATGTCAGGGGAGAAATGACTCTCACGAGGTTGCTCTGGGATTAATTAAAATTTGTCAGTGCTCTGTACCACTGGGGACCAGCTGTGACACACCTCTGTTCTTCCCCACGGTCTCCCATGTCCTCGTGAGCTCAGCATGCTCACAGCCACCAGGCACGGGCAGGAGAGAAGCAGGTCACCTGACCTGGCCCCGGAGTGAGGTGACTGGTGCCCCTGCCGGGGAAACCTGAGGCTCGGGGCAGGTAGGACAAGCAAGCTAGACTGATTGAAAGCATTCAGCCTGTCTGCAGGGGTGCTGCGAGGCAGCCTGGTTTCTCATCGCACTGTTTGGAACAACTGAAAATGAGCTTCCTAGAGTTGCTCAGAACCATTACGTCTTGGTCTTGGTGGAGTCCACTCAGAATTCACAGGGAGTGCAGGGAAATGGCTCTGCCCTGTACAGGTGCAGAGGAGGGTTGGTTTGGTTTCCACATGTGTGTGACTGGCAGCTGGACTGGTGATGGAGACGCCTAGTCATGAAACCACTACTGCTTCTGCTGAGTGATGCATGTTTCTGTGCTGTCGCTTTTATCCATCTAACTACTTCATGGTGTTTGCATGTAAATACATACCCTGCATTCGTAGGTGCCATTTTTGTCGTGCAGTTATTGGAATGTGCAAAAAAAGCCTATGATCTGTACAAAGAGTTGCAAACAGATTATAAAACACATATCCCAGCATGGATGATTCTTAGAGCTGCAAGGAGCAGGCATCTTTATTTGGTTCACTTCAGGTCTGCAGCAACCACTCGATATTAAAAAAGAGGAATGGAAAATAAGATGTACAAAAAGATGTAATACCCCTTTAGAAAGCAACATTATCAGAAATGTATTTCCTACGGATCCTCCCTCCCTCTCCCATGTCCCTTCTCCCCAGAAAAGACCCCAACCTAAACCAAACTGTGAGAAGGAATGGGGAGTGAATGTATAACAGAAAAAAATAAAACTGAATTTAACTGGAACATGCTCTAATCTTTAGTTTATTTCTGGTTAAAAATATAGCAATCCAGTGCAGTGTAGTAAAGAAATCTGCTTGAAAGATAGCAGAGAAACAGCTAAACATAAGCAAAGCAAGGCAGAGTCTTAGACGGGCTGTACCCAGGACGGCTGTGGGAACTCACTGTGAGGGCCTTCTCAGGTGTGAGCACAGGGGGACCCGTGGATGGACATGCCTGTGGCCTCACAGACACGTCCATGCACGCAGACCAGTCTGGCCCCATGGCTGGGACACGGCAACACCCTGGAATCTTGTTTTGCTTGGGTGACAGAGCAGTGCTGGTTGAGAAGGCAGAAACACCAGGGACCTGTTTTTGACTGAGACGAGTTGTGTTACGTGTTTGCGGGGAGATGGATATGCAACGATTCCTCAGGAGTTTTCAAGCCACTGGGTTTCAACCACATTCCTGTCCTGGGACCAGACCGGCTCCAGAGAGTGACTGAGGCATCTGGAAGGAATAGGCATGTCCGTGGGGGAAGTTGCAGGCACAGAACGAAGATGCAAAACCCGTGGGCTCAGTAACAATGAGATGATGATGTCATTTAAGGGCCGCAGACGTCTGACAGGGACATGGGAGCCTGTATACCTGTCCTGCCCAGTACATGAATGCCACATGCTAGAGCCCAGACTTGATGGCCCAGGGGACCCCACACTGCTCCCGGCCTTCCACAGCCTCTGGATGTCTGCACACGGCACCTCTGGGGTCTGGTGGGAGGCTTGGGAAATGGGGGGGGGGGGGGCCAGGGGAGAGAAGGACTTTGCTTTAAGACTTGGTGTGGGGATCTGGCCTTGTAAGGAATGCCGTAGGCGGTGCCGAGACTAGGGCAGGGTTATGACCTGTTTTGTGGGAAGAGAAGAGAAGCTAGACCTCTGCTTCCTTAACGATGTAGCACAGGTTTAAAACAGAAAAAGGCCCAGGCTGCGGCCAGCCAGGGTGGGACACCCTCTGCCCTGTGCCTCATGCCCGTACTTGTCACCCACTATTCCAGAACAGAGAGGAAAAGCAGAGCTAACCGGCTCCCCACATGACACGCCGTGGCAGCTGCTCCCCCCCGGCCTGGCACAGCGGGACCCGCGGAGGGGTCTTCCTGGGGCCGCTCCTCCACGTCCCAGGCAGGAGTGCGATGACATTGATGGCGATGACGATTTTATTTTTTTGCTGCTGATTTGCCGGGATCCCTTTTCTTTCCACTTCAAGCTGGAGGGTCGGCGTGCTGGCCTCCTTCCGCCATGCCACACAGCAGAGTGTTACACAAGCAAAGAATTCTGGCTAAAATCCAAAAAACATTACCCAGAAAAAAAGGCAAACTGTGAGTAATACCCAATCGTGTTGTTCTGTGAAGAAACTTGGAAGTAGCCATGGGCTATCCGAGTTATGATCCTTTCTTTGTTTGTTGTTTTGCTTTTAACGTCCCCCTTTTGCACACCAACTGGCATTTTTGCTAATGTGACAATCTCATCAGATGAAAAAGTTAATAAACAAAATGGCGACTCCGATGTTGAGCAAGATCACCATGGCGACCAGGATGGGAGCCGAGCCCTGGAACAGAAGGAGAGCAGATGTGAGCCTCAAGCCTGGTCTGGAGTGTGCTCTCTCTGGCCAGCACCCCCCATGGCCCTCCCAGCCCCAGGTCGCAGCAGGAGGTTTGAGCGGGTGGGTGGGTGCCGGATCACTCAGGAGACAGCAGAAACCCACCGTCCGCGTCTTCGGCGTGTGAGCCCCTCAGAGGTCAGACTGAGGGGTGGGGTGCCCCTGCGACTGTCAGTCTGTAGCTGCTGCTCTCGGGCCCCTCATGGCTCTGAAAACTCGGGCGTGTCTCCCGGTGCCCAGGGTCTCTTTAAGCAAACATCCCCTGCCTGTGTTATTTTTGCTCCCAGCTCTGTAGAGCTGGGCCTTCAGATGCCACCCAATTACAGACACAGCCTCCCCAGAGGGGCCCCTAGATTCATCCTGAGAGCCCATAACCGGCAATGGGAGACCCTTCTAACAGGTCTGTGCACCCGTCTTCCCGTAAACTCCGGGAGCCCTGTGCTCATTGCCTTCCCCTCGCAGCCCGGCCCTTCGGGAGCAGGAGGGAGGGGTTTCCTTCCCGCAGTTCCTGGGGTGGGAAGGGCCCGGCGCTCCTCCTCTCGGCCCCCGTCCTTGACGTCTCTCTGAGGGGTGCAGGGGCTGTCCCCTAGGACAGGATGAAAGGCAGCACCCACTGCGGGGTCCCCAGCTGCCACTTGGGACCAGGTATTGGTCTGGTGGAGTCAGTAGGGCGCCCAGCTGCAAGTCTTGCTTCTACTCAGCCGAGCTTCGTGTTAAAGCGCCTAGATGTGCTGACACGGTTAAGTGGGCTGAATGTGGAACCCTTCCTGCATCTCCCACCCCCGCCCATCACCTGGCTTCCTGAGATGGCCACGTACACGTGTGCACGCGGGTGGGTGCACACCACGTGGACAAACACCGCATACACACGGGCGCACCTGCACGGCCAGCTGCCGGGATGAGGAAAGTGGAGTTGCGAGGCCAGCTGGGGCTTGGGTCCAGGGGCTGCACTCTTGCAGGGGCTAGGAGGGTTGGGCACGGGGAGGGCGGGGCGTTTCAGGGAGCTGTCCACCAGCCAGAAAGGCATGCTCACAGTGGTGTCGGGGGGAGCAGAAATGGCCTTGGGGGCCAGCAGACCATCTGCTGGCAGGAAACCTCTTCCAAGGGGCACTACACCCTGACGTGCTGGGACAACACCCAGATGGGGCCCGAGACTCCTGAGGTCTGGACCTCGAAGCTTGGGTGTCAGATTCTGCTCACCCATGAGGTGGGCCCCCCGCGCTCCCCTTGTACTAGCGAGACTGCAGGTGGGATCGTGGGGGACCACATGGGGGTGTTGCCCCGGCGTGTGGATCTGAAGTGTTCTATTGGCCCTTCCTGCTGCCACTTGACCAAGGAACCAAGGCATGTCTGCTTCCAGGTGGAAGCCACCTGACGAAGGGTCTCCTGGGCACAAGAGCCCTCCCCAGCTGCCCCCCTCCTCACAGAGTCCTGCTCAGTGGACTCTGTTCTTGCCTCCAACTTGCGCGCCTTGGGTCAGGAGGGCTTCCAGGCAACGCTTGCACCTGAGAGGCATGGCCCTCACTCCTGAGCAGCCCCAGTGTCCTGTCCACCAACCTGGACCGCAGCCCCACCCAGAGCCACCTCAGGCTTGTGGGGCTCAGAGGCCTCACTCTGAGGAACTCGAAGAGAATGTCGGTGTGGTGTCCGGGCTCACAGGTGGGGCACCGTGGCTCTGGTAGGAAGGGGGCTGTCTCACCTGTTAGAAAGCAGGCTTTGCTGGAGCGGGACTCGTGGGTTCTGGCGTATGGGGGGACTGCAGTGCCTGGCCCATAAGTAACTGGTGTGTCCTGACAACGGGGCCCTGCCCCAGCTAGACACGCCACCTGCTCCCTGTGTCTGCCCTCTGTCTCTCTCCAGGACTGGAGACTTCTCAGAGACGGTGCTGGTGAGGGCTTCCTGCCAGAAGACAGCCTGCGGCGCAGGGGGACCCGCCTGCACAGCTGGGCGCTGAGCGGGCAGAGGGAGGGTCTGGGTGCCGCTGGGGCCCCCTGCTGCCCAGCCTGGTGTTGGGAGCTTCCCCAGCCATCCACGTGCTTTTGCTGCGGCAACCAAGCCCGGGAGCAACCTCTTGAGGACCCGCATGAAGGAAATGCCACCCGAGCGCAGCAGAGGAAGCCAGTGCCATCACCGAGAGCCACTCCTCCCGCTCCCCCGCCCCCAGCTAGAAGTCTCAGGACTCCGTGTCAGGGTTGGTGGATCCGGGTGCTCACTCCCCAGGAATGTTGGGTGTCCACTTACCGTGCTGGACTTGAGCTCATCCCCATTCTCCTCGTCTGATTCCAGTGCCACAGGCGAGGACTTCTGGGGTGGGGAGAAGGTCAGGTCCCAGCGTAGCAGCCGGTGCTCGGCCCTGTCTCCCAGCCGCAGGCTCTCCAGTCGCTGCACTGCAGGCTCCCCGCTCGCAGCTGGCCGGACATTCTCCTTGTTCTGGGACTTGGATCTCAGTCTTTGCACCCCAAAGCCCCGGTCCTCGCTCTGGCCCTGGCCCCGACAGGCGGCCCCCCTGCTGTAGCGTCTCTTCTGGGGGTGTGCTTCCTGCACGTGGGAGTCCACCCTCAGCAGGGGCTTCATTTCCATCTCATAGTTGCTCAGCTTCTCCTCATCGAGCTCCAGCAGCTTGGCACCCCCTGAGCCGGGGTTGCCAGCTCGAGGGTGGGAAGTCCAGGAGAAAGCAGGGGGCGACTCCGTCCGCCGTTCCCGGGGCTTGGGGTTGCCGGGCTGCTTATGGCCCGAGCCCCGGGTGCGAAAGTCCTCTGTGGGCTGGCCACTGCGGAGGGTGCCACTGCAGACCCCCCTGGAGCCCCCTGCCTTTTCCTCACCCCAACTGTTGCGGCCGTAGTCCCCTCCTCTGCCCTCCAGGAGCATCTGGATGTCCCCGCCTCGCTCCTCATCCACGGATACCTGCCTCGAGAAGTGGGCGACCTTGTTCCTGGAGGCAGGGGCCGGTGGTGGGGTGGCTGAGGGGCTGGCAGGGAAGCTCTGTAGGGGGCTGTCATCGGGGGTCAGGTCCGAGGGGGTGGTGCCCTTGCGGTACAGCTCCGGGCTCTCCTGCTGCATGGGCGTCCCGATGGAGATCCCCTCGATGTCGTCACTGGAAACCTGGTGCTTTGGCCGCTGGTACTCGAGCCCTACGTGGAGGGGGAGCAGGCGGCACAACACAGGCTGGCTTACTCAGATGGCAGGCCTGGTCTCGCCCCAGGATGGCAGGAGAACAGTCCGGGACGCGGTGGATCCCAAGCCCCCCACCCCACAGGCCGGGGGGACAGCAGCTCCAGCCCCAGTCCCCAGCTGCGGGGCAGACGCAAGGCGCAGAGTGCACGAGGACCTGGGGTCAGCCCAGTCAGGGGTGGGTGTGTCTCAGGTCCTGCCCCCACGGCCCTCCTGAGGATGGAAGGAAGCATCTCCTGCTAGGTGACCTGTGGGCTCTCATGGCCTGGGGAGGGAGGCCACAACATCACAGCCACTGGCCCTGTCCAGCCAGGACACCTCTACCTCAGGG
This sequence comes from Carollia perspicillata, assembly GCA_004027735.1. Taxonomy (NCBI): domain Eukaryota; kingdom Metazoa; phylum Chordata; class Mammalia; order Chiroptera; family Phyllostomidae; genus Carollia; species Carollia perspicillata. The sequence goes on along the minus strand of PVKM010023766.1, from coordinate 4,306 downwards.
CGGTCTGGGCCTCCTGGTGGCCTGTCCTGAGAGAACAGGGGCATCTTCCCAGCCTGCTGTTGGGCTTCTGCCCCTGCTTCCACACTGGAGGCTCTGAGCCAGGGCAGGGGGAGGCCTTGAGGGACATGGCACCCTTGGTGTGGCCAGAAATTTCTTGGTCCAGCAGGGACCAGGTGCCCCGCTTATGAAGGGACTGTTGGTGGGACCCCTGGTAGCCTGAGGCTCCCACTCTCACTTTGGGGGGTGAGAGGCAGCAGGGGCCAGAACAAGGCCGAGCCACGCAGACACGTGTGCAGTCACCACAGCTGTTCCACAGAAGGGCGGAAGCCCCACGTGGTCCTGGATGGGGAAATCTGAGACCCGTGAGTGCTGGGGCTCTGGGCAGGCAGTCGCATCTGCACCCATCTGTCACAAGGGGTGTGGCCTGGGGAGGACAGGTCTCATCCAACCACCACACCTGTGCGGCTGTGGGACAGGGACTGGGCTGCAAGCATCAACACCCCCCCACCACCACCCATGCACACACCTGGTTCCCAGCACAGAGAAGGGAACAGGTTGGAGGGTGTCTGAGGGACCACATGGACGACTGTCCTCCCTTTGGGGGGCCCTATGGGCTCCACGTGGGAGAGCCCTGGCCCCATCACAGGGCTCTGTGATCACTCCCCCGGCCTGACCCCACTGTGACCCAGACTTCTGGGGGCCAGGCCCCTGCACCTGACACCTCAGGCCGCAGACAAGCCTGGACACCAAGTCCTGCAGGGTCCTGTGGCCTCCCCAGGAGACCGGCTGTCCACTCAGAGCCCTGGGATTATCCCTGGCTGGCTTCTGGGCCTTGCACCCAGAGAGAGGTGCCCTCGTGCTCAGGTCCAGCACCCTGGCTGTCAGCTAAAAGTAGTTCCAGAGCACGTGGCGTTCCTGGAAGCATCCTGTGAAAGGGCAGGACAGCACTTGTGTGGCTGAACTAGGACACCGTTGTCCCCCGTCTTGGGTTCTCCTGCCTCCCAGAAGTAGGCCTGGCCTCCCGCTGACCCAAAGGCCAGGACCCTACCTATGAGGCCAGGAGCTTCAGGTCTCTAGGAGGTGAGCTCAGAGCGTGGTCTCAGGACCGAGACTGCGCAGGCCGATTCCACCCTGTCTCCCACTTGTGAGCATGCCTCTGAGGGCAGTGGTCTGGTCTCTAGGGCTTCCTGCTGCAGCGGAAGCTTCTGAGGGAGACCAGAGGGAAGTGGGGCAGAAAACAGGGCCACGGGGAGGGCTGGTCCGGCTGTCGAGGACCTCCGCCCCAGCAGGCGTTTCTCATCCTCAGTACCCTCTTCTCGGCCCTCTGCCTCTCTCAGGCATGTTCCCCGGCAGTGGCCTCTAGCTCCTCCTGGCTCCCAGCAGGGACGGGGCGGAAGCTCCCCTCCGTTCCAGAACCGCTCTGTCCAGCGTGGCCATCAACAGGCACGTGTCACTTAAATATAGATTACTCACGATCAAATAAGACTAATGACGCTGGTTCTCAGCCACACCACTCACAGTACCCACGTGGCTAGTGGCTACTTCAGTGGGCAGAGCAGCTAGAATAGTTCGTGCATCATAGAAAGTTCTAGAATAACACTGAGGGAAGGGGAGGGAGACAGACCACATGGACGCTCAGAGCACACAGACGCTCCGCAGCATGGGAAGCAGGAGAGTGGTGCTCAGAGACGTGCACACAGGTACACAGCCCCGGGGGCAGGGAGGAATACTAACACCGCATGCTCTGACAGGTGTGTCTGAGGGGGGCTTGTGCCAGGGCCCCTCGCAGGGACACACACCGTCATGAAGGACAGTGACCACGAAGTGAAACGGCAATGGGCAGGACCTACTGAGACGTGGCCTTGGCGGGTACCTCACTGCCCCACCCCCACGCCACACCCCCACTCACCGTTTTCCCTGTGCTGGAAGGAAGGTGAGAACTCTTTGGCAGTGATCCTGGCAATCCGTGCTTCCTCTTGAGCCTTCTGGGCCGCAGTGAGGGCTGCCTCGGCCTTGGCTCGGGAGTGGGAGGTCCTGGGTGGGGAGAGACAGGGAGGGCGCTGAAGGCGCAGGAGGCAGAGGGCTGGGCCAGGCCAGGACACTGGGTGCCCTGGGTGTTGTGCCCTCAGACCTCCGGATCTCTCATTCATTCATTCATTCATTCGGCCTGACCTCCCAGCAGCAGGTCAGGCCAAAGGCGTATGGAACCAAATGCTCCCCCAGCCCCAGGCGTGGTTCTGGCCCAGGGAGGCTGTGGCCAGTCCTGCTGGAGGCCGTGTTGCTGTTGAGGGATTCCCCAAACATGTCCAGATGCCTAGTATCCTGTGTCCAGGGGGCCCTGTCCCAGCAAATGGCACAGCCACCCTCTAAGCTCTGCCCTGAGAAGGAAGCACAGGTGAGCTGAGAGCTGGGGGAGATCCTGGGAGACCAGAGCTGGGACAGCAGCTGGTCCCTGGCCCCCGTGGCCTGGCCCTTCTTGCACTCAGGCACCTCACATGCACAGGCCAGGCTGGGCGTCCCCTCAGCCATCATCTGGCACCTTCTGGAAGCTGCTGTCACCAACCCATCTGTGGACGAGACAGGCTTAGAGTTTAAGAAGCTTCTCCAAGTCTGCATGAAATACAGTCCAGATGCTGAGAGAAAGCAAGTCTGTTCCCCACCGACCCTGCTTTGAGATAAGGCCTAACTCCCACCAGCATCTTTTTTCTTTTTTAGATTTTATTATTTTTAGAGGGGGAAGGGAAGGAGAGAGGGAGGGAAACATCAATGTGCGGTTGCTGCTCGCATGCCCCCTACTGGGGACCTGGCCCACAACCCAGGCATGTGCCTGACTGGGAATCGAACCGCCCACCAGCATTTATTTTAACGTGGGTGGGGCATCACTTGGAGCACGGGCACAGCCCCTCCTCAGAGGAGCCGAGAGGCCGAGTGAAAGTCCCATGTCTCTGTGCCCCCATTTCTCCTGTGGTCTCGCAACATCCGTGACACCACCAACCTCATGTATGTGGGGGGGCATATGAAATCCCCACACACAGGCTGGGGGTAGGGGCACGTCATCTGAATGGGTTTGTTCTCACGTCAGTAAACATTCTGAACACGCTGCACCAAGTAGCAGACCCGGTGATGCCCCACGCCAGGATGGATCCGGTGAGGGGTCAGCAGTGAGCTTGACGTGGCAGCCCTGAAACTTGTAGCCCAGTGGTTCTGGGACTCGGACTCGGGGCCCTGGGGTGTGGGCGGCCCCCACTTGCCCTGTGCCTCTCCCCAGCTAGGCCCACATGAGACACTTCTCCCTTTATAACATGAAGCTGGACTGGGTACCCAAGGCAGGATCATGCCATGGGTCCCTACGTCTCACTTGCCTGGTGTCCTGGCTCCAGAGGACACTGCTTTCCAACACACGGGAAACCAAGGCACAGTGACCAAAACAAGGGCCTGCCCCTCAGAGGTCTCCCTGCAAGGCTCCTCTGAGCAGACCGACCTGCCCAACACCCAAGCTCCTCACAGGCTACAGGCCCAACCAGGGCCCGCACTCCCCATGAGTGACAAGTTTTTTCAAAATTCTGCCACACTAGGAATAACCGTACTGGGAGAAAACAAATGCCCATGACATACACACACAGAGTGAGTCCGTCCCAGCACGAACATGTGTCCGGGAGACGCAGGCAGCTGTGGAGGACGCCCGCGGCCGTCTCTAGGGTTCCCGTTAACGTGCCTCCCCGGGCACACCCATGTCACGCCCGCCGCTCCGGCGCCTGGCAGCAGACCCGGAAGACTGAGAAGCCCGAAGAAAAACCTCTGCAGGAGTGCAGCATTGAGGAACTCCGCCCCTGCACAGGGTTTTTCTCCCAGAAGCTGGGAAAAGATGGCTGTCATTCCAGAGAGCTGCAGCCCAGTGTCCCTTGGGAGCACAAGCTGAGAAGCATCACCTTCTACAAGGTTCCCCTGGGACCCTTGGTTGTAATTACAACTGAAGAGGGGCAGGCGCCTCGTGGAGACAAAGTCGTTAATAAAGCACTAGTTATGAATGCTTCATTTGTATCAGTAGTAAGTCAACTAGGTAAATCGTTACTGCAGCCTTTCGCCCATCTCCGCCACAGGCTCCTGAGCAGCACCCACCTGAGGTCAGTGTGGTCCAGCCCTGCAGTCCCTGGAGGTCACAGCCACAAGTTCACGAACAGTTTGGGCTGGAAGAGGTGCGCCTGTATCTTGAGAGCCATCAGCTCCTCACGTGAGGAACTTGGGTGGAAGTAAGACCCAGGGAGGGCCAGCGAGGGGCCTTAGTGGTCCCAGGCCACACCCAGGG
>PVKM010023765.1:0-20954 GCA_004027735.1 Carollia perspicillata | reverse complement strand
TCTGTAGAGGGGAAGGGAAGGAGAGAGGGAGAGAAATATCAATGTATGGTTGCTTCTCATGCGTCCCCTGCTGGGAACTGGCCTGCAACCCAGGCATGTGCCCTGACTGGGAATCGAACCGCGATCGTTTGGTTCGCAGGCCCACGCTCAATCCACTGAGCTACACCAGCCAGGGCTGCCTTGTGTAATTATTTTGTCTCGGCTTCCCCACTGCACTTGCCCAGGAACCTTCCTAGCTTCGTACTACCCTGCCTCGATGTCCAGTGCTTTGATTTGACTAGTGTGGGAGAGGAAAAATGACTTTTCTTTTCTGATTCTAAGTTTTTCTGGCTGGTTTCATAATGAAATCGACACGAGACAGATTAACAGGAGCATATGGCCAAATTCATTATACTTGGACATACAGGGGTTTCCTAAGAACATGGGACCCCAGGACAAATGGGAGGTCAGTGCTAATGTGCCATTCCGGACTAAGGGGAGCGAGGCAGGGATCTGGGACTTCAAAGGGAAAGAGGACAATTCACAGGTAGATGAGAAAGAGCAAACACAGGACTGAAATGGTCTCGTGGGGCCACCCCAAAATGATGGGGCGCGGAGGGCGTCCAGCGAACAGGCCGGGTCGACTCCTCCCCGTTTGTCACACTCGGTTCACCTGCCCAGGCTGCGGTGATCGCTCCCTTGCTTCGAGCAGGTTTTTCTATTTGAATTCCTTCAGGCAGGTAAGGGGAAGGGTCAAAATTTCCTTTTGAGTTTTCTGTTTCTTAAAAATAACCAGCTTGAAATGATCAGCATCGCAAAAGGCACATTTGGGGCAAGGAAACCCAGCCTCCCCTCACTGGTAATAAGGTTATTTAAGAGCACGCATGATCATGAACTCATTTTCACGCATATTGCTTTGATTCATTATCATTGCTTATAACTCTCCAAAGAGAAATTCCGATCTCTTTGAAGGTTTCAGGGCTTTCAAGTACTTTGGAATCCCTTTGAAGGTTCTTTTGAGAACAGTATGTGACTCAAGCTCATTTTCATCAACACTGATGAGCTACATTGAGTTCGGTCTCATTCACAGAAAGTGTAGTTTAGGCAAATGTGTTTTCCTCAAGAGTTTTGCTTTTTTCTTTTCTCTTCTTTTCTAGTTCAGGTCTTTTCGGAACATGTGTCCTGTCCTGGGCACATGCAGAGTTTTAAAAAATTACCCAGTAGTTATAGGAGGTTTTTAACGTCCTCACTTCCCAAAGAAATTCTCCCGTCAGCTTTTCCTCCAGGTTTCGGCATTGCGTCGTTGCCTCAGCTGCAGTCTCAGCTCCAGACGGCAGCTGGTTGTTCATTTGCCTTCCAGGGTCTTGGGGGAATGCTCTCCTCGTAACTCCGCTGCCACTGAGAATTGTGTTCTGTCGCGGGATGGCGAGGAAGGTATGCTGTGGACCCACGCATGGCAGATTGTGGTGTGGCAGGATTTATTTCGGTGGGAATAGAAGCCTGCCCCTCGGTTTTCAGTATCCCATCTCCATCTGTCCCGCCATGGAAAAGATCCAGTCTTGTCTCCATCAAGACCAGAACAAAGGCCAGTGTCTGTTAGGGTAGTCGGCGACATGGGCTATGGAGCATTCACAAAGAGAAGAAAGTGCAGAGTGTAAAGGTTTTCTTTTCACTTTCCCAAGGGAGTGAGAGGGGTAGGTGCAGAGATACCCACCAGCACCAGCACTGGGGGGTTAAGGCTGTGAGTTTTTATGGGGTGATGGGGCAGTTGTAGAGCGAGACGTTTCAGCTGGGCTGCAGTGTGTTTTGATGTTATCTTTGGTGCAGGGTCTGGTCTGTCCTGAGTCATTGTGGTCTGGTACGTGCTGGATCGTTGAGGTCTGGTACGTCCTGGTTCCTGGTTTCCTGGGGCCTCTGTGCCTTCAGGGGGCTTCCAGTCATGTTCTAGTCCTGAGGATACAGACTCATCAAACAGTTAGGGTCAGTCATGCTTTACGGGGCAAGCCAGCTCTGGGAAGGAGGGTCTGACAAGGGGGATTTTGTCCTGTTAGTGTCCGGAGTTTCCATTTCATATTAAAACTTAGTCCTTTGGAGCCTGTGGGGTCTGCTGTGGGCCCTAGTGGCTGCTAGACCCACATGGTTGCTATGAAGAGAACACAGAAATAAATGGGATGTGTACCTGTTACTGGGGGAGAGAAAGACAGAGAGGCAGAGAGAGGGAGAAAGGGAGAAAGGTTTTGTTCCCTGGGATTATACGCGTATTATCTCTGGTTCGGGGAAGACCAGGTGCTTTTTCAAAAAAGCCAATGAACTTCCCAAGCTTTCCTGGGCTTGTGCTGGGCCCACCTTCTAACCAATGCGTTCTCTCCCCAGGCTAGACTGACAGGCCTCGATGGTCACCCCCTCGGCTCCTACTTCAGTGCCTCATAGAAGCACCTCCCCCCGAGCCATCTTGACTTCTGCTGTGCTTGTGCTCAGCAGGGGAACTTCCCCGCCTTCTCCTCCCCCAAAGGAGGCTTTCCTGCCGCCTTGCCTTGGAAGATTAAGTCTTCTCAGCCACAGCCCCCTGGAGTGTGTGAATGAGCCTGCAAATGCCACAGTTTCCCAGCAAGCTTAGTGGAATGCTGTCCTAATATCTGGTTCAACTTCCCTGTTTATTAGGCTTTACATTTGATTCAGCTCCCTGGTTTATTATGGTTAATGTCTGATTCCCTTTGCCTCCTTCTGTTATTAATATCTCACAACCTGTGCTAACAACTCCTCTTCTGTTCTGAGTGAGTTCCTTAGGCTAAACAAAGGCAGGTGCCTTATGTCAGTCCTCCAAGCAGTCTCTAGACAAGTTAGAGCAGAAATCTTAGAGAACCCTTTAAAAAAAAATTAGACCCTTCCATTCACACTGTGAATGGGGACTACCATCTTCAAGACCATCACTGAGCCTGGGAGGAGAACGGGGCAAGGGAAAGCAAATACTGCAAAGCTTTCCTACCATTGCTTTTCTTAAAAAAAAAAATAATAATAATAGAGTGGTTATAGGCCCTGGCTGATGTGGCTCAGGTGATTGGGCATCACTCTGTGAAACAAAGGGTCTCCAGCTCAGCTACTGGTCAGGGCACATGCCCGTGCTGTGGGCCCAGTCTCTGGTCAGGAAGCGTGAGAAAGGCAACCAATGTTTCTCTCCCTCTCTGTCTCCCTCCCTTCCCCTTTCTCTAAGAATAAGTAAATAAAATCTTTAAAAAAAAAAAAGAGTAGTTTTAGGTTCACAGCAAGATTGAGCAGAAGGTACAGAGATTTCCCACATACCCCCTGCACCACACATGCATAACCTTCCCCCCAGCCCACCAATATCCCGCACCAGACGGCACATTTGTTACAATCAGTGAACCTGCACTGACAGATCGTTATCACCCAAAGTCCATAGTTCACCTAGTGTTCATTCTTGGTGTTGTACATTCTATGGGTTTTCAAAAAGGTATGCCATGTAACCACCGATAGTATCATATGGAATAGTTTCGTTGCTCTAAAGGTATTCTGTGTTCTGCCTGTTCATACCTCCCTCCCCCTGGCACCGTGACAGCCACCGATCCTTTAACTGTCTCCATAGTTGTGCCTTTCACAGAGTGTCATATGGTTGGAATCATACAGTGTGTAGCCTTTCAGATGGGCTTCTTTCATTTGTTAATATGCATCTAAGGCTGCTCCATGTCTTTCTGTGGCTTGATAATTCATTTCTTCTTGACACTGACTCATTTTCCATTGTTTGGACGTACCATAGTTTATCCATCACCTATTGAGGGACATCTTGGCTGCTTCCAAGTTTGGGCCATTATGAACAGAGCTATTATAAACATCCACATACAGGTTTTTGTGTGGCCATAGCTTTCAAGTCCTTTGGGTAAATACCAAAAACCACGATGGCTGGACCATATTAACATATGAGGGTGGGGCAAAAGTAGGTTTGCGATTGTGAGTATGCGAAATACAGGTTAGCCTCGCACTGTCATTTACTATTGTGTTATTCTCCATGTGAACAGATGTAAACCTACTTTTGCCTCACTCCATATTTACTTTTTTTTTTAAGATTTTATTTATTTATCTTTAGAGGGGAAGGGAAGGAGAGAGGGAGAGAAATATCAATATATGGTTGCCTCTCATGCGTCCCCTGCTGGGAACTGGCCTGCAACCCAGGCATGTGCCCTGAGTGGGAATTGAACCGCGATCCTTTGGTTCACAGGCCTACGCTCAATCCACTGAGCTACACCAGCCAGGGCCCATATTTACTTTTGTAAGAAACTGCCAAACTGTCTTCCCAAGTGGCCGTACCACTTCGCATCTCCACGAGCAATGCGTGAGCATTCCTGTTGTTCCATATCTTCTCTAGCATTTGGCGGTGTCAGCGTCTTGGGTTTCTAATTTGCCGTTTCCTAGTGACGCCTTTTCCTATGCTTATTTACCATCTGTGTATCTTCTTTGGTGAGGTATCTGTTCATACCTGCCGTCGACTTTTTAACTGGGTTGATAGTTTTCTTATTGTTTAGTTTTAAGAGTTCTTGTATATTTTGGGTAACAGTCCTTTATTAAATAGGTGTTTTGGAAATATTTTCTCCCAGTATTCCTACCACTTGTAAATCAATATTTTCTTAATTCAGAGTTCATTTGATTTCTGCAAACATCTGACTATTTCCCAGTGTTCTGACAAAGCTGATACTGATGTTTTTGCTTAATTTTTTGTGTTTTGTGAAGAGACAGGTCTTTGGAGCTACCTACCTCTTTTCATTGACATCTCTCTGTTATATTTTTATTTGACCTGATCCTCGTATGTTGTTCTCATGCTGAACAACAAAAGAGTCCCAATAGAACACAGAGAGATGCTGAGAGTGTTGTTCAGATTTGGGGCAGGCTTATAATACCTGGTACCAACATGGTAGTCTCCATGACAACAGAAGGGAATTAGTCCACTCTGTGACAGCCAGGACAGAAGTTCAGAAAAGCCTCTCTCTCTCCCGACTCACAGTGGTCTTGTGGCTATTTCTCTGTCTCCTCAGTAGTGAACAACAGAGAAGAACGAGAGGCTTTTATAAAGAAGGTGAAGAGAAATGAGAGGGTGGGAGGAGAGAGAGTTTTGGAGAAAATTAAAATAAAACTCCTACCAACCCAGAAAATCCTCTCCACAAACGGAGAAAAGAAAAGCTTCTTCTTATTATTATTATTTATTTTTTTTTTTTCCGTGGGGGCCGGGGCTGCCGGCGCGCCGGGCGGGTGGTGGCCGTGGGGCCGCGTCCCCCGCCGATCCCTCCGCTCCCCCTCCCCTGGCCCGCCCCCCCCCTCCAGGCACCCAGCGGGGCCCCGCGCGGAGGTCCAAAGACCCCTCGGGGGCCGCCCGACCGTCCCTGGCCGGGGGCGGTCGGGCCCTTGGGAGTGTGAGGGCAGCTGGGCTCCGGCCTGGTCCGGCCGTCCCCCCAACGGACCCCGCCTCCCCACCCCTAGGGGTGGGGGAAGGCTGGGAGCCCCCGGGGCGCCTGCGGGGCGGCTCTCTGGGGGGGGCGTCCCCCCTGGGCGCCCTGTCGTGTGAGGCCCGCCCGACCCGCCCAAGTCTGTTCTTGTCTTGTCGCTGGCCGGCCTGAGGCACCCCCGCGGATCCCCACCCCCCACCCGTGGGTGGGGTGGGGAGAGGAAAGGACAGTGCCATGCCAGCAGCTGGAGGAAAAGCCAAAAACTCGTACGACTCTTAGCGGTGGATCACTCGGCTGGTGCCTGGATGAAGAACGCAGCTAGCTGCGAGAATTAATGTGAATTGCAGGACACATTGATCATGGACACTTCGAAGGCACTTGCGGCCCGGTTCCTCCCGGCCACGCCTGTCTGAGCGTTGCTTGATGATCAATCGCCGCCCTGGGGTGCCCCGAGGCCTTCCCCGGTTGTGCGCGGCTGGGGGTCCCTCGCAGGGCCTGTCCCGCCGCCCTCGGCCTGCCCGTGGCGCGCGTGCTGCCCGTGTCTCCTCCCCTGCCCCGCCGCCGCCCCCGTGGTCTGGTTGGTGGGGGGGGGCCGGGGAGCCGCGGGCCCGGACGCGCGCGCGCGGAGGGGCGGGGGGTGGCCCCTCGGGCCCCTCGTCCCCCCAAGCGCAGACACCGCGGAGAATCCCCCCCCCTACCCGGGGCGGGATCCGCGACGCCCGCGAGAGAGGGAGAGGGAGGAAGGAGGTCCCCGAGGGCGCGGGGCTGCGGCCGCCACGGTCCCGGGGCGGCGTGGGGTCCCACGGCCCCCCGCCCGCCCCACCCCCGTCGGGGCCGGCTCGCGCCGAGGCCGAGTGGCGCGCGCTGTGCCGCGCCCTGGGGACGCGTGCCCCCGGCGGTGACCCGTGGGACGCCGCGGCGTCGCCCGCCGCCGCGCGCTTTCGCCCCCGGGCGGCAGCCGCGCCGCGTCTCGTGCCCCGAGCCCCCGCGCCCGGGGCCGGAGGCTCGGCTCCGTCTCTTCTTATTATTATTGAATAAGTTAAACCAGACGGTGAAACACATAATAGGCCATCTACTAATAAGACTGCAAAGACAAAAAGAGATCCCATTTTTAATATACTTGAGCAGATACAACCCCTTACAAACATGTTCTCAAGATTAATGGTAAGGTGTCTTCTTATAAGAGGATTTTACAACACTGTTTGCTCTACATTTTTTCACAGTTCATCCCAACGGGGTGAACCTGGTAACTGGGGTAGCTACCTGTGCTAGTTAATTGCCTTTATTTGAAAGAAAAATAAAACTTCTCTGATCTCTGTGTTGAGCAGGAACTTGCAGTTTGGAATAAGGCATCTTGGCTAAACTTTCTGAGTGACATAAAGATAGGGGCAATATCTTCCTTAATGTTTGCATTCCAAAGACATGGCTCTTAGGTCTTTAAGAAAAACATTCCTAGATGATAAAACGATCAACATACTTTTCAGCCTTTAAAAATATTTACATATATATAGCAAAGTGGTACACGTACACTTAAGTTTCTCAACAAAACACTCCAAGAAAAGGGAGGGAGAAAACAGTCTATTTGGCAAAAACTCCTTTTTTGGCAAAGGTGAAAGCTACATTTAAATTTCAGTCACCATTACTATTTAAATGTTCTTCCTATGAGCTGAAATATGAGGTCTGTCCAGAAAGTATCCAGCCATGCACTATGAAAAATAGAGACATTGAAGAAGATACAAGATACAAGAAATGTTGTACATAGGGCAGTGATGCCTCAGTCCTCTTCAAAGTAGGCACCTTGGGACCTCACACAGTTCTCCCAGCATCTCTTCCCAAGCATTGATGTCTCAGCAAACTGTTCTCGTTGTATTAACAATGGCTGGATTTTTTTTCGAGACAGTCCTCATGGGTCTGCTTTGTAGAACCCATTAAAAAAGAGACAGAGAGCCATTCGTGCTAAGCCTATGCCACCAAACCGAGATCTAATATTTTAGTTTCAACCCCTCCCAGAAACAAAATCTTAAACCAGCCAGTCTGGAATGACCTGGTTAGTACTTACGAGGTAATCTGCCCATAGACCCCCTAAGGGAAGGTGACCTTGCTTGAAACATTCCATCCTTTGCCAGTAGCTTCCTTGTTCCCCCTACCCCTTTCTGCCTATAAGAGTCTACTATTTTGTAGAACCCCTGAGAGCTCCTTTCTGTCTGCTAGATGGGATGCTGCTCCAACAATTGAATGAAGCCAATTAGATCTTTAAGTGTACTCAGATAAAAGGCCCGAGTCAAGCTGCAGCCTGTGTGAGGTTTCTGTCCTCCAGGAAATGGATGAGAATTATCACTAACTTTGAGGACTTGACAAGAGGAAATCAACTATACAGCGTCAAAGGGGGAGACTACTTTGCCTTCCCTGTTTCTCCTGCCATTAAAGTGGGGATGCCCACAGGGGTGTGCGGATAGCACGAAGCCACGCTTAATGGCGTTCACGGAAGGCGGTATTTATGCTATACAGCCTAAGTCCAGGGAATTTAGCTTGGTCTTGGCGTGGGAGGTGGTCGAAAACAAGCCAAAAGCGTAGAAAAGCCATATGACCTGCGACCTGCAACCTGGACCCAGCGGAAAAGGTCTTCGAAACCTTGCCCAGCGGGAGAAGGGGTAGGATGTGGGAACCCTGTGCAGAAGCTGCCGCAGAGGTTTCTGGGAAGTGTAGTGTTCCTCCGAATGGGCAGAGGGAACGGACTTCGCTCCGGAATCACTGCCTGTTTTACACGTGGGTAACAAAAGAGAAGACAAAGTGACCACAATAGACATTGTCCAGGGAAAATAACCTCATGGCCCAGATGCCTCTCCCTTGGTGGCCAGTGGGAGCCGGCCACCGGCTACAGGGATTCTGGGAACTGTAGTTCTGGCGTAGTTGAGGCGCGGAGGCCTTGGATAGACCTATATTGCTGGGTCTGGTGAGCGAGGGTTTCCAGGGTCCTTTACAGTGCTGAAGAGAGGGGTGGAGGAGCTCTGCTGTACGCTTAGGAACCTGGCTGGAGTGGGGCTGTGCGGTGGCTAGGGCCAGCAAGTTCAGAAGGTCTCGTGGTTTTCGTTTTTTTTTTTGAGAAGGGGGCGTGGCTAGAGACGTGTTTGAGGGCGGGGAAGTGGGGTGAGACTCGGCTAACTGGAGATCGCTGAGTTGCTGGGCACTATGCGGACCTTCGTTCTCCGGCTGCGGCGAGTGATCTGGAATTCTTAATTTCTTTCTTGAAGGAGGTGGGATTATTCTGGGCCCTACGATTAACGAATAGGGAGATGGCGTCACTCGTGTATCCGTAATATTTATTTGGGTTGTGGTCGCGAATTCAGCCACGACAAAATAGACATCTACTGTGGTGGGGTGGGGGAGGGGTGCGGATCTGGCCTTATCGTGTCCCCTACTTTTTGTTTCTAGCAAAGGATTCATTGCTTTCAGAGAGAGTGGAAGAGAGAGAGAAATATCGATGTGAGAGATATAGATTTGTTGCCTCTCTTCCGCCGCTGGACCAGGGATTGTAGACGCCTAGACCTGGGAGCGGCAACCTGGGTGTGTGTTCTGACTTGAAATTGAACCCGCAACCTTTTGGTTATGGGACGACCTTCCAACTACTGGAGCCTAAGCCAGGGCATTTTCATTGTCATCGTCATCATGGTCACCGTTTCGTTTTGGTGGGGCTGAATGTGGCCCATGTGGTGACCGAATGGGGACTGGGTTAGGGTGGGAGAATCTCAGGACCCGCAGTCCCTAGGTTTGTTGGAGGTAGGTGGGGGAGGTGAGCTTGACTGGGTAGAATTGCATTAGGAGGCCGTGAAGTATCTTGGGTGTGGAGGCCCTGAGGCTTTAGAGGGTGGGGGAGGTTTCGGCATCGGACACAGATCTTCTGCTGCTGGCGGGGTATACCGCCAGCCCTGTGAATCAAGGCAGTTTTTTGAGTGCGGTCGGGTCTGCTTCAGTGGGACCTGTTGTCTCAGGGCTTGCCACCAGGCAGGGACCCACTCCACTTTGTGGCAAAGATCCCAGTTATATTGTAATGTGGGTAGCAAGTTTGACTGATCATCCCTCTCGTTGTCTGCTTTTCCCTCATGTGTTGGGGTCAGACCTCTGGATTAGGGTTTAGGGAAGTTAGGTAGGGTGGGAACCTCTGAGGGATGTTGGCTAACTATCCAAATCACTTTTGGCACCTGGTGGGGCCCAGGTATGGAGACTTTAATTTTCTTTTAAATGTTTGGTAAGGAGAAATTTTAAATCTACTCAGTGGGCAAACCCCATGGGTCTATCGTCAGATCCAGCATTTATTAATTCACAGCTAATCTTGTTTTATATCCATCTCCTCAGCCCTATGTGTGAATACACTTTGAGACTGGTCACACCCCACGGGGGTTTGCCACTGCTGATGTTACCACTGATACATCTGGTTAAGGACAAGGCACTCCACAGAAGGCGTTCAATTCTAGGCGCTTTCTAGCTCTTCCACGTGAGCAAGATTCCTAACTCTGCCTCAGTTTATCCTGGGACCTAGCTAATGGGGCCTATGGGAGGTGAAAGTTGTATAGTACCTGGTATATAGTAAGAGTTTTTAGTAATTGTTAAAATTGCTAATAATGTTACAACGTGAGACCCATAGACACCGAAGGATTCAGAACAGGCCTTCCCAAGACATGCTCCTTTGGCATGTGAATTATTTTGACCTGAAGGCAGCTGAGACCCTCTGGGCTCATAAGAAACTTTGTACTTCTCCCTTAAAGAATTTAAAGTTGAGGCCTCGTCCTCAATACAAGTCACCACCAGAAGAAACTTTTTATGACCTAAGGGACAGGGCAAACGTAATTTCTGAATGTCTCGCTTCTGATCGTCCTGCAGGGACCTGCCTCCCCTCTGAAGCCCCAAGAGGCCTTACCTCATCCTGAGCTCAGAGGGCAACACGTACATCCGTTCCCCTTTCACGTGGGTGTGGTCTGTGGCTCTGCCATGCACGCAGGGTTCCCATAGGTACGTATGTGATTAAATTTGCCTACTTTCTCTTGTTACTCTAATCTGTCTCACAAAGATGTAGGCCAGAAAGAAGAATCTAGAAGGGTAAAGGAAGATTTCTTCCTTCCCAGCACAGTAAAAAAGATGGATTCCTTACTTAATAGCAGCGTGTCTGGGCAGGCTGAGTTCTGATGCCCGGGCTTGACTCTGTCACTAGAAGCTGTCTACTGTCTTCTTGGACAGATCTGAAACATTTTAAAGGACGAAGAGCGCCCTCATTTTAAACTTGGAGATTTCTAGCCTGGTGTCTGGGGCTGAGAGATAGTCCTGAAGCTCACACTGCCCGTTTTACCCCCGGTCCATGTTCTCATGTCCCCAGTGCCCAGAGAGGGCTGTGTAGAGAAAGTGGGCTCCCGACAGCCCCCCTTGGGGTGGACACCATGGGCGAATTTTCTGTGCTCCTCCTGACATCTTGTGTCCTGCAGTGTCCCTTTTGAAGCTTTCTGGATCTTTTGAGGGCTGCTTTTTTTTTTTTTTTACATTCTTGTGTGGCCCTTGGTTAAGCCATGTAAAAGCTTATGGGTTTGAGTCACTGTTAAGCTCCTCCTTGTCAAGGCCAGTTGATGGATCCTTTGAATTGGAAAAACTTCTACATTGAAAAGAACGGTATTTTTTAAAAAAGAGAGCTCTCATACTGTTATACTGGCTAGTCTTTAGATTCCCTTGTTAAGATAGAAGAGCAGAAATTAGAGCAAAAATCAAAATCCACTCAGATTCTCTCTTGTTTGCCTTCCGACATTTATAGATATTGCTAAAACAAAAAGTCAGGACATTGGAAGTGAAATCATTCTGCAGGTAAGAAGAGAGAGGAAAGATAAAACTGGCAAAATCCTTTTAAAGACAATCTAAAAATTTTATGTCCTAAGAGCTTATCTTGGTAGCTGTTAGATTGGAAGCTTCAAAATATAGCCAGAAAGAAATGTGGGCCAAACTCCGTTCACAGCTAAGGTCCCACCGAACTACTGCCGGCCCTCAAGGAAATTACAACCTAGAAAAGTTATGATGGCTGTTATGAGGAATATTCCAATAGATTAGGTCATTTAAAAGGGAAGTGCTTCCAAATCCAATATAGAGAATGAGGTGCCTGTGTTTAATTGGTATTAGTCTCCATTAGGCTTCAAAAACTCTAACGTAACTTCATTGAAAGATTAATTGTAACAGACCAATGAAAAATTAAAAAGATAAAAGGTACATAAAACAAAGGACTATAAAATTGATGTTACCGCCCTGGCCGGTGTGGCTCAGCTGGTTGGAGCATTATTTTCTAAACCGAAAGGTCACGGGTCTGATTCCTGCTCACGGCGTATGTCCAGGTTGAGGGCACTCAGTGGTGTTTCTCGCTCTCCCCCTTCCCCCATCTCTTTTTGGAATCACTGGATATGTCCTTGGGTGAGGATGAAAAGAACCAAACACTGATGTTACCTCTGACAAGTGATTGTCCTCAGATAGTTTTTGCTTCTCCTTCTAAGACCAACTAAGGACCACACTTAGAGAATTTCTTAAATCCGGGGAGGATCCTCAACAATTTTTGTAAATGGATTACTTCTTGAGCCCAGTGAGAAAGGGAACTAAAGTTTCACATGTCCAGTACTTCTCCAATCCAGACCAATTGGTTCTGTATCCTCTGTTCCCAAGGATAGCTATCGTTGTGTCCCAGGGGCTTGCTCTGGCTTTCTCCCTGCCTGGAACATGCAGGCTGTTGGTTCTTTCTTTTGGCTATCAGAGGGGGTACTCTGGAAGTTCGGGAGCTTTGCACACCCTCGAGTCTAGGGAGTCATTCAGTACTGCCAGCAGTCTTTATTGTTTGGCCCAACTGAAACCTGACAGGGTATTTGGAAGGATTTAATAACCTTTTGATCAGAAATTTGGAAAAACTGGAAACTAAATATTCAGAGTCCAATAGAAGTTTTTTAAAAAGGCTCTCTCCCCTAAGTGCTAATAAAATTGTGCACCCAAACAGAAAGAAACAAACGAGGAAAGATGTGGCTGGACATAGGGCGGCCCCTGATGTCATTTGAGACACTGAGAGCAGTTGTGCCTATCTTAGAAATCTTTGCGAAACCAGAAATGCAGTTCTAGAGGCAGTTCAAAGCCCACGTATCTTTACCTCCATCAGTTCCTAAGACTGAAGAAAAAAAATGGTATGTGAGGGTTTGTTTTGACAGCACAAACTGCTCCTCTGGCTCCAAGGCTCCCTTCCTAAGGACAAAAACAAATATTAAATGTCTTCTCCGCAAATGTTAATATCTTAACCATCTGAGTGGATAAACTTATTACCCATCTCACAGCCATTTCAAATTTTTTCTCTCACCCTTCTGACTTGGAATCACTAAAACTACCCTTTTCCCAAAAGCCATCCAAGCTAAAGTGGGACGGCTTGATATAAACTTCAGAAAAATCATGACAACTGCTCCTAGATGGACAATCTTCAAGTCTATTGCAGAAAGGTCCCCATGATTCGAACTGAAGACCAGGGAAATCTATCTGACTGCCTGTCTCCACGCCACCTGAAGGTGCTTTGAGCCAGACATCTAGAATCTTCCCGACTGCCTGGGATGATAGTCTGCTCCACTCATTAACCATTGTTTTTCTCTTGTTTCCATAGAGATATTTGCTAGTAAATACCCCATTGCTTCCACCTTAGGCCTAACTTTGGGAGCCCATCTGCCTCCTGAAATGAGACACAACTCTTTAACTGAACTGACCCATTATTCTCAAGACTAGGACTGGTTTAATGAGACCTGAGACAACCTGCCAACCCAACTTCTAGAACGTGAAACTTCTCAGGAAGATTCAAGGTGAGACCGAAGGGGTTTGAAACAGGCCTGCCTGAGATGTGCTACTTTGGCATGTGAATTATTTTGACCTGAAGGCAGTCGAGACCCTGAGGACTCACAAGAGGCTGTTACCTGTCCCTTAAAGAATTTAAATTTGAGCCCTTTCCCAGAATGAGAGATGACTTGTTATGATTCCCCGTAGGGCAGGGCAAACATGTCAGTACTGAACATCTGCTCTTCTGACAGTCCTGCAAGTGACCCGCCTCCCCTCCGAAGTCCCAAGGCACCTTGTCCTGAGCTCGGAGGGCCACTAGACCTCATTTTCCCTTTCTGTCTCCGAACTTCTCACGTGCGTGGAGTCTCCGACTCTCTCACATCTGCGGAGTTCCCACACTTACACATGTAGTTAAATTTGATTAGCTTCTCTTAATCTAATTACTAGACCAGCCAGAAGAACCTAGAGGGGTGGAGGGAAGTTTCTTCGTGCCCCGCAGCACAGAAAGGGTGGGCTCCCTGCTTAATCACAGCGCATCGGGGCAGGCTGTGTTCTGAGGCCCACATTTTACTCTGTTCCCGGATGCTGTCTCCTTTCCTCTCTCGACAGATCTGAGACTTTTTTTTTTAAGAGGAAGAGGAGCACTGCTCATTTTAAACTTAGATTTCTAGCCTGGTGTCTGGGACACAGAGACAGTCCTGAAGCTCCCTCTGCCCACTTTAGCCTCAGGTCCATGTTCTTGTATCTCTGCCTGCCCAGAGTGGACTCTGGAGAGAACACGGGCTCCTGACAGCCCCCGTCAGGGTGGCTGCCATGCACATTTCACTTCCTCATGCTGTTTTCTTCACTCCTAACCATGGGTGAAGTTTCTTTGCTCATCTTGACATCTTGTGTCCTGCAATATCCCAGTGGAAGCTTTGAACCCTTGCTTATCTCCCTAGGACACCAGGCTGATTTATGAGCGAGTGCTTTGATAGGTAATATCAAACCCCAGACCAGTGCTCTCATTCATGGCCCTAGCAACGTTGCTGGGGCAACGTTGCTCTTGTTAAAAAACCAAAACAAGCCCTGGCTGGCGTAGCTCAGTGGATTGAGCACAGGCCTGCGAGCCAAACAATCGCAGTTCGATTCCCAGTCAGGGCACATGCCTGGGTTGCAGGCCAGTTCCCAGAGGGGGACGCACGAAAGGCAACCATACATTGATGTTTCTCTCCCTCTCTCCTTCCCTTCCCCTCTAAAAATAAATAAATAAAATCTAAAAAAAAAAACAAACCAAAACAACAATGCAACCAAACCCACGGTCTAGACATGTGCCCTGACCGGGAACCGAACCTGCTGCCCTTCAGCTACGGGATGGTGCTACCACCAAGTGGCCACACCAGCCAGGGCTCCCACTGGTTAGCAGTTTTATTCATTTTCTACATATTGTTTCAGTGAATTTTTAAATAAAAGACAATCAAAGGTTGAATATACACACCTACGTATTTAGGCTCCTCCACCTTTCCTAAAGGTGTCTTTAGTTAAACTGAAGTTTTTAATTGATGTTAGTAAAATTTATATACCTCTTCCATAGTAGATTCTGGATATATAATTATAACATATAATTATATATTATTATATAATTTATGTGTTTCTAAATGTTTATATTTTGGGTTCTAATGTTTAGCTCTTGCTCTACTTGGAATTCATTTTTATGTAAGGTGTAAGCTACATTTGATTTTCTCAGGTGAAAAAAAAGTGTTGTTGGCAGAGATCAGGCTCTTTCTTAGGATTTTGAGGGACGCACTCCCAGGGCCTGCATGTGGAAGATTGTGCTGTGGTAAGATGGTTTATTTGGGTGGAAATCTGCCCGTGGGTTTCCAGTGTCCCATCTCCTTCTGTGCTGCCATGGGAAAGGTCCAACCTTGGCTTCAGCAGGGCCAAAACAAAGGCCGAGGTCCAGAGTTCCTGCTTCACATTAAAGCTTAGTCCTGTGGAGCCCCTGCAGTCTGCTGTGGGCCCCAGTAGCTGCTGGATCCACGTGGTGGTGTGCTGCTGGGTGAGAGAATGTGCGAACGCATGGGGCCGGTGTGTGCCACAAGTGAGAGAGAGAGCAAGAGCGAGAGAGGGAGAGAGAGCATGCTCGTGCTTCTTTGTTCCCCTGGGGTTATGGCCAGAATGACAGGCCTCTATGGCCAAGCACCTCCTGTTGAGGTGCCGGAGGGTGCACGGTGCATCTGGGGAGGTTTCGTGTGCTCTTGGTGCTGAGTCTCCCCGCAGCAGTCCCTCGGAGTGTGTGAATGAGCCTGTAAACACTCTAGTTTCCTGCTAGATAAGCAGGCTTGTGCTCCCCAGTTTCTTAAACTCAACATCTAATTCCCTCTGCTCCCTGTGTGTAATAATCAGCGAACTGTCCATGGGAACAAAAGTATTCTAAATTGTCAGGTTAGCAAAAGGAGCCTGGAAGCTTTTCCTCCCATAGAAGGTTTTCTGATGCTAAACTGTCCCGTCATTCTCAGAATCAAGGCTGACTGGTAGTTGTTGAAGGTACCGCTGGACTGTTCGCTGCTGTGTTAGTTAAGATCTTGGCATCTGCTTTTATGCATGGAAATGACCTCTAGTTTTCTTTTTCTGTCATACTCTTGCTTGCTATTGGTGTCCTTGATGAATGAGTTAGGAAGACTTTTTTTAAAAACCACTTTTGGGCACTTCCTATGTATTGCAGGAATGACCTACTCCTCAGAGTTTTACTAATAAAATTGCCCGAGGCTGATGCTTTTGGAAGAGAAGATCTTTGACTGTCATTCCATTTTCTTTTGTGGTTAATAATTTCTTTTCATCTTTTTTTTTTTGGACTAGATTTTTAGGCAAACTTTTTCTCCCATGAAGTTACCCATTCCTTTTGGTCTTTTCTCTCTACCCAGTCTCTTCTTACCTGGCGCCTCCCTTACCTGCTTGATCAGATTATCCCCTCCGCCTGGAGTGTTTCTTCTCAGACAGATAGATGAGCAGACCTCATGTTATGCTTTAAACAGCAGCATTCTTTGCTTTCCTTTGAATCTTCCCTGATAGTCCTCATTTTTCTGCGCTGAGTTAGGGTTTTCCTCGTCAGCATCCTTGCCTGTTCTCTGATGGTAGGCGAATGTAGAGACCGAGCCCCTTATTTTAGTATCCTAGGCACAGCCACGTCCTAGCACACTCAAGTCCCGACTGATGGAGAGCACAGGCTGGGTGAGAATGGATTTATGGGCTTGGGACCTAGTAGTAGTTGTCTTTGTGTATCAGATATCCTGGCATCTCCCTGTGTGTGGCCTCCCCCTGTGTGGCCTCCCCCTGTGAGTATATGCCCCTACTGTATTGAACTCAAGAGCCACTGTGTGACTTGGTTTGCTTATGTGGGTGTAATCAGGGTGTCACTTTGGGAAGAATTTTTTGAGAGCCTGAGTATGCCTCTCTGTCTTTCATTTCCCTCTACCACTCCTGCTGGTGATGTTCCAACCAGAGGCCGCACTGTCAGCCTCGGTCCTGGAGTGAAGGTGGCTTTGAGCACAACTACAGTTGACACACGATGCCCATGGAGCTGGAGTGGGAAGTGAACTTTCGCGACTTTAAGTCACTGAGATTTTTTTGGGGGCGGGGGTGGTGTTTGCTACTACAGGATAACTTGGCCCATCCTGGCTTACAGACCCCTTTCTCCACTTCACTCTGGGGGTCCTGTCTTCTTCGGGGTGAACTTTGAAACCTGTGGACATCTGCTCACTCTGTTTTTTATATTTAGGGATTTGGCCACTCAGTGTTACTTCAGGCAATGGTGAAGAAAAAGGGCTTTGCAATGAAAATTTTGGATTCGGGGCTTGGCTGAGACCCTTGGTAGCTGTGTGACCTTAAGACAAATAACGTACCGCTTATGCCTTAGTTTCCTCCTCTGTAAGATGGAAAGGATAGCAGTGTCTACCTCTTCTGTGTTGTGAAGATTCATAGCGCTCCGCACGTAGCACAGTACCCGTTTTATAAATGTGAGCTATAAATTCTAGCACTGGTTGGAGGAAGAGGACGGTATTTCTCAGCCTAGGCTACGTTGTGCTGCAGGAACGCAGGACTCCTAAATCTCGCGGCCACAAACAGCCTGACCTCAAACCCAGTCCTATCGCTCCTCCTTCGTAGGTCAGCTGTAGCTCAGCACTGCGACCTTTTGCAGTGGAACGCAGGCCCTCCTCGGAAACATGCTGTTCTCCGAAACATGAGAGATGGTGGCATCATCGCAGTGCGTAGACGCTCACATTTTCGCTCACAGTCTGTTGCCTGAGGCGAGAGCTGGTGTCACGGGGCAGGAAGTACAGTCTGTTTACAGAGAAGCAAATAGTTGGGAACAAGGATAAAATTTATCACAAAGGACTATTTTATTGTAATCACTAGGGGGTAGCAAAACCCCTGACATGCATTTCTTCTTACCGGAAGCTCGCATTCTACTACAGATTGAGTAAATAGAGTATCTGGTACTACCTAGTACCGATAGTACGTATAAATAGAAAAACCCCATGATGGTGTGATGAAGGTGGGGTGCCCAGTGTGCGTGGAAGAGTGAGGGACCGCCTCTGCCTGTGGTGTTACGGGATGAACCAAAAGAGCTTCTAGGGGAACCCTGGCTAGTCTCAGAAGGGAACAGCAGGACCGCAGTCATTTGGGCTGAGGGCCTAGACAGGGTGTCTGAGTTGCTTCTGAAGGTGGGGTAGCTCCTCACACCCCCTGACTTCCTCGGGCCTACATGAGGGGAGGACTTCAGATCTCATCCAGAGACACACATGCACCTCACTGGTAAGGCCCGCGGCGTACCAGTGCAGAAAAGAAAGGGGGGGTATCTTCGTAGAGATCTGGAGCTCTTCCTAGAGTAAGAAGGACTTAGTTCGGACCCCCATAACATTCCTCAGAGTGCAGGGACACAGGATGGAACCCAGCTGGAACCGAGGGTCAGGGGTCAGGAGCTGAGTTCTGAATGTCCCATTGGCCTGGAAGGAGCCATTCTGAGCCCCTCTCCGCAGGTATTGGGCTGCGTCTTCTCTTCCCTCAGGCTCCAAGTGGCAGAGTCTGATACAAGATACGGAGTGTGTAGCTGAGGTGCAGGGGTGGGAGGGAATTGTGACTCTGGTCACATAAGGGAGAGTGGCAGGGGGTGGACTTGAGGGCCCACAGGCTGGAAAGAAATGAGGTAAAAAAATCCGAGGAGCCCGGTGGACGGCGACTCCATATTTACTGAATGGGGAGGGCGTGAGAAGACAGGATCCTTGCCGAGGAGGCGTGGGCTTGGGGCCTCGACAGAGACCCCAGTGACGCCAAATCGCCTCTCAACTTACTCCACAGGTCCCAGCTTTGTGCAAACGGGGGGGCTCTTCCAAATAAAGCTCGGAGAAGCCCAGGCAGCAGAAATCAATCTTGAGGTGAAATAACTTCTACCTTGGCCTTCTGGCAGAATTTCGAGGCAAACACTGGGCTGACCCTGGGGCCACGGCCTTGCCTGATCCTTCCACCTCGGGAGAGCAGGGCCGGGAGGAGATTTCACCTTTGGACGACAGGGAAGAGACGCAGACCATGAAGAAACTGACTCAAAGTCATCAGGCAAAAAGTGAGTCGTGGAGAGTGTGGAGCGGTGAAGACGGGGGGAGCAAGACTCCAGGTTTAGAGGAGAACGGGCCCCTGACCACAGCTGAGCGACAGATACTTCCTCCGTGCCGGGGCCTAGAGGCGCTGCTCTGGGAGCTTCACGGGAGGGCTGCTCTCTCCCAGCTTCTTTTTCTTCCCGTAGGGGTGCTGCCTTCTAACAAGACCGACCGGCCCCAAGAAAAGGAGGGAAGGCCCAAGATATTGGTGAGTTGGGGTTACATTTTTCCCCCCTGAAATGCTGGCTCGTTGTCCAGAGGATAGGCATGCTCATACTCTCTTTCTGGGGAAGGGAAAAGGCAGGCGACACTGAGGCAGGTCCTTGCCTGTGTCAGCTACTGTGTTCATCACTCGACAATGGGTTCTGCACTTGTGTTTTCTTTCCTTGTGGAAAAATATGCCCAAGGTTAATAGTTAGAGTCTAGGAAACTTTGACACCTAAGGGACATTTTTGAAATATCCCTTAAGTTAATGAAGAATTTAAATGTACTATTAAACTTCACTTCCCATGCACACTATCTGATGATATTTCTTTTGCTCTGGACACCTTTTTACTTTTTACTGCTGGTGTTTGTGAACACACAGAGAAGTAGGAAGTGTGGTGACAATAGGGCCTTAGGTACCATCATCCAGCTTAACAGTCATTTACGGTGGCCGGTCTTATTAGATTTCTACCCTTCCCGTGTCCCTCACTGGATTATTGTAGACAAGTCCCAGACGTTATAACATTTTCTCCATAATTCTTAAAAGACATTGGTAAGAGGGCCCTGGCCGGGTGGCTCAGTTGATTGGAGCACGGTCCCGTACACCAAAAGGTTGCGGGTTGGGTCCCCGGTCAGGGCACCTACATAGCTTCTGGGTTTGACTCCTTGGTTAGGCCACGTGTGGGAGACAACTGGTCAACGTTTCTCTCTCACATTTATTTTCTCTCTCTTTTCCTCTTCCTTCCTCTCTCCCCCAAATCAATCAACATATCCCTGGGTGAGGATTTTAAAAAAAACAATGGTAAGGGGGCAGCGGTGGTGGGAATTTTACTTCCTCCAGAGAGAGAAAGTATGGTTGTGAGGGGTTTGTGATTTGGGCATGGCTACACTCATCTCCTTGGTGGTAGAGCCAGGATTTGAACTTTGTTTTGTCTGACTCTCAAGCTCCTGCATCTTCCAATGTGTTGTGTTGCCGTTTGGACTCTTTCTACCACACGATTCCCCGTCTGAAAATACGGGAGCATTATTTGCCAGTCTTAGGGACTGGGCCTGCATTATTTGATGCATGACTCATGTGGAATGCTCTCTGTAAACACAGTGCTTCACCCCCACTCTGCCCCCTTTGTCTGTGTCCTCTCTTTTACCAGGCATTTGATGTATTCTTGCATGCGAATGGGGTGTGTGAGATTCTGCAAGCCAAAGTCATAGGTTTATAAGTAGCCCATCCTTGTCCTCAAGGAGCCTACAGGTTCTTTGGAAAAGCAATGTATAAAAACAAGTAATGATGACAGTGACAGTCGTTTTTACTGTAATGGTTGAAGTGGCTCCACAATGGTGCAGTGAAAGCCACTACAAGGTGCTAGCACAGGGCTCTCGCACCCACGTCCAGCCACTCACAGCCTCCTGACGGGCAGGCTCGCGGGGCAGACACGGGGGAGCGCAGGTGGAGTGCCGGTGTGAGGGGCTCTGCACACACTCTCCCCAGTGAAACAGCCAGAATGGGTTTTAAAAACCCATTAAACCCAGCCATTTAAAGGCTCTGGAAATTGTCCCGAGGACGTATAGCAAGTAGAGAAACACTTATTTCAGAAAATCTACGAGGTCTCCGCAGAAACAGCAAGTCTGTGGCGTTAGTCACACGACCTGCTCCGTCTGCGCACTCTTCAGCTCCGCGTAATGGGTGCTCTACTCTGAGTGGGTGCAGCCGAGAAGACGGGGCTCGTTTCCCTCCCAGTTCCTGGCCTAGGACTGTACTTCTTCCCTGGGAGGGGCTGGCCACCAGCAGTTGTCATTCCCCCTAGATCAGCGTTGGCAGGCAAGCTGGCCGAGAGGTCTGGGGTTTTCTCTCTGTACCAGCCCCTGTTGG
>PVKM010023764.1:0-20972 GCA_004027735.1 Carollia perspicillata | reverse complement strand
ACAGAGATGTTACTGCCTCCTCTACAGGCTGTCGTGACAATAGCATGACAGTGCAGCGCCTAACACAGCGCTTGGCACGTACTAGGTATTCGCTAAATGCTAGTTCCTGTGTCCCCTTCTCTTCTCCCGTGTGATGAGCTTCAAACTGCCCATTCGTAAATACAGCTATTTAGCAGAGCAGATGTTGTGATGGAGGACTTAGAAAAAGATCAGACTGTGTCATGTTGCTCTAAGTTCCAGATGAGTTGTCACGGGGGAAACTCTGGGAAGACCCGTGTGAGAGCTCTGGGCCTCCAGCATGGATGCAGGAATGGGGAGCCTCGGGATACCCCAAGTCGGACGGTTTGGCTTCTGTTTTGTTTGCCCCTTTCTTATATAATGGAAGCAGTTAATTCTTGCTTGAGGTGGGGCAAGAGGGTGAGGGAGACAGAGGAATTTCTGGACGGTCACCATGACAGCTCAGGCGAAGAGCTGGAGGGCTGTGTGCGGGAACAAAGGGTTGTGAAAAGGGGTGCATTGTAGGAGGCTGTCAGAGAAAGAGGGGTGTGATGTTTAATCCTATTTGTCCTATGGAAGTTTTCCAAAGCCAGACAAAGGGCTTCATATCTAATGCCCGGTCTCACACACAGACATCCAGGACAGTTTTTATGTTCTTTTTAAACTCTGCACACACAAGACTGCACAGATTTGAGGGAGGACAAAGGTTGTTTTAATAGTGTTAATGGGGGGTGATGGGCGAATCATAATCTTTTAACCAGAACGGTTCACTCATTTGTGTCAGCTATTGAGAGCCAAGGCTCTTTGGTAGGCATAGAAGAAAAGGGTTTGAAATGGCTCGCCACCCACCTCCTCCACAGGAGTGCCGTGTGCATTAATGAGGAATGTCTCAGTGCAGTGAACGCCCTGGAAAGAAGTTGCTTTGCCAATTCCAAATATTACTGTGACTCGCCTAGGCGGAGCTGAAGGAAAGATGGGGGCAGGAGGCTGGCTCCCACATGCGGTGTTTTTCTTTTGGGGCTCTCAAGTTGCTTCAGAGGCAGAACTACTGCTGAGAAAGACCCCAAGGAGAACGGAGCACATATTCTGGATTCTTATTCCTACACTACACTTGGCTTTCTGGGTTCAGAGCCTTGCTGTGGCTTCAAGTGGTTTCTGCTGCTGACTTAAACGCAGTGTTAGAAGGACATGTAAAGAACTGCAAATAACTTGAAGCTTGTTGGAAACATGCAACTAAATACATACCATTAGAAGAATAATGTAATGAAGGTAGAACACAAACATTTTGTGTCATCTTCCTTGTAAAATAGCTTAAAATGCTTCCAAGTCAAGATTTGATTGGTATAGAGCTGTGTGTTGAACTACTGAAATGAATTCTGGTGGCAGAAATTAGTGACAGTAATAGTAACTGTCTCATATTTGTAAGGCAGGTTAGGACTCACAGAGCGTATTCCATGTGCTTTATCTTCTGTGATCCTGCAGCACAGGTAAGCAGGTGGACATTACCGTGATTATCCCCATTTTGCAGATAGGAACAGTGAGCCTGCCCAAGGTGAAAAGTCTGAGAAAGATAGCTAGTGAAGTCTCTGGCGTCCATCCCTTTATCATTCCAACAAACACACAAATAGAAACATATCAAAATAAAAAGCAAAATACACCAAGGAAAATAACAAAGGTGCATACTCAATAATTTTTTTTACAATATTAGAAGTGGTGAGAAAAAGCTTTACAGAGATTTAAATGGTGACTTTAAAACAAATTTTGTTTCTGTTTTTGCTTTTTGTTTAAGAAAACTGTGGTATAGTTTGGGGGAAGAGAAGGGGAACCAGGCCCCCCTTTTTCCACATGGAAGTGTCGAATATGGATAGAGGCTAGAGGAAAGATAGTACTTTGCTAAACTGAAGATACAATGAACCCAGAATCGTGGCAAGAGAGGGCTCTTAGATAAATTAGTGGAAAACTTCAAAGCCTGTGATTACTCGAAATTTGGAAGCAATTGGAAGAATTCTCTAAATTCAAGAGGCAATTGGAAGCCTGCACAAGTTTGAGAAGGGGTGTTATAGGAACAAAATACTTGAGAGAGTTGACACTTAGAACACACCACGCCATGAAAAAGGGGGAAATGGGTATGTGATTGGGAGACATTTTAGAGGGAGAGATGATAGGACTTAGGGACAGAGTGAACACCAAGGAATACAGGAAGGAGTCACACTTGTCTTCAGAGCAATAGCTGTGGGGGGAGGATGTATGTTGCATGCTGCCAATCAGAGTCACCTTAGAACGTATTGAAAAGACAAAAACATCATCCTCTGCACCCATCCTGCTCTCCTACCTACCTCCCAAGATTCCAGGTAGACTTGGTAAGGGTTTGCTGTTTGCTGGGAAAAGCTCTCCAGGTGATTCTGACATGGGACACAAACCAGGATGAAAAATAAGATCTCAGGCCCAGGAGACCTTAGGTCTGACCCACGAGTAAGTTGAGAGTAACGAGAACTCCAACATTCTCTGCTATGTGGTACAATGGAGATATGTAGAGAAAGCTCTGGAAAGTCGTATGGAGGAATGATTCATCCAACATGAAGACGAAAAGGGTCACACAAAAGTATAGATGAGTTGTTCTCAACCAATTAAATCAGATGGGGTCTGGGTGGTGGTATTTTTTAAAAGCCTCTCAGGTATTCCAGCACACCTAGGGTTGAGAATAACTGTTATGGATCAAAGTTACCACAGCCTTTGAGAAGGAGTAGATGTTTTTCTAGGCAAAACGGGTAATGCAGCTGACTAGGGCACAGAGAAAGTATTGGCATGTTTGGAGAATAAGGAAGAATCTAGTGTGGCTAGGGCTTTGGCAATGAGGAGGAGACACTGGAAAGGTAAACTGGGCCAGCGATGTGAAGGTGGGGGTGGGGGTAGGGGTGGTAGGAGAGGAGGAGGGTATCATCACAAAAACATTACGACATGTTTTTTTTTGAAA
This sequence comes from Carollia perspicillata, assembly GCA_004027735.1. Lineage (NCBI taxonomy): Eukaryota > Metazoa > Chordata > Mammalia > Chiroptera > Phyllostomidae > Carollia > Carollia perspicillata. Next base: position 18,001 of record PVKM010023764.1, on the reverse strand, counting down.
GAGACCTGTTTTATAACAATTATGGAGGGTGAGAATAGATAAAAAGAGACATAAGTGTGTCCAACTTTAGGCTTCATTTCTTTGGGCCATGGGGCCCATTTTTGCCTGTAGTGGTGATAAAGCAATTGTCAGTGAGTCCCTGAAAGTAAGAAGGAAATCACAAAGACAATTTTCTTAATTATTCAGGAGGCATTTTTTCAATAAAATGAAAACTGTCAGGGCCCACTTTCCTTCCAAAGTACCAAAGTGTGAGGTGTCTCCCTTCCTTCACTGGATATTAGGAGAAGTGACTTCAAGATTGCCTATCCTTCCAAAGTGGGAATTGAAACCCCTCCCCCAACTTTTTGTAACAATTTCAGGCAGTGCATACATATCTTGCACACTTAAAGGCAGGCATTTTTAAAGCAGTTTCAGAGAATGAGGTAGATTTTGTTTCTTGGGGTGAGGGAGCCCTACCAGTGGGCTTTTCCCTTCCTTTTCTTTGTCTTGTTTTTTCTTTCCCTGTCTTCTTTAAGTGGCCCTAATGCTAAACTGAAGTTTATTTCATTTATTTATTTTTTTAATCCTCACCCGAGGACATGCTTATTGAGGGATGGGAAGGATGAGAAAGGGAGAGAAATATCAATGTGAGAGAGAAACATTGAACATTCAGTTGCCTCACATCTGCCTCAACCAGGGACCAAACCTGAAACCTCAGCATGTGCCCTGACCTCAAACCCATGACCTTTTGGTTTACAGGACACGTCTCCAACCAACTGAGCCACACCGGCCAAGGCTGAAGTTTGTTTTAATTATTCATAGATTTTACTCAATTTTATTTCTGTTTTGAAATTAAAAAGTGGATGAATAAAAGTTAATATTTAACCATTTGTAAAGTCTTTAAATTAAGTTGATTTTTACATATATGTTCTTGGATAGTACATTTCTTTTTTTTTTTCTTCTGTTGTGAATCCATAGCTGGTTAATATGAAGTACACAAATGCATGCACTGTTTCCAGATGGTAGTGAAGGTTTAACGGTGGGCAGCAATGTCGACATGAGGTTTACAGATTCCTGATTTTATTTTTAGGTACCTCAGGTGGATTTCCTTGTTCAATGCACCCTTCAAGCATTCACCGAATCCCCACTGTAGACCAGGCTCCCTGGAGCAGGAGTAAGGGGGTCCTTGGTCCCACCTCATCTTCCCAAGAACTTTAAAATTAAATCAGGGACAAGATTATTTTATATGTAATGAAACTGGGGCCCAGAAAGGGTAAGGGCCTGGATCAAAGGCTTAGCAGGAGTGGATGCAAGATCATTCTATCTTTGGACTAGTGCTCAAATCAGATCCTTGTATTATGTGACCCGTGTATTGAGTTACTGAGGAGGTGGTGGCAACTGATAATTTACATTATTATAATGGAAAAGAATTGACATTTCAATTATGTACTATTGTTTTGCAATTTGAAAGCATGGACTAGAAAAAAATGAAAGAACTTGGTGAAGCTGTTATTTAACATAGGAAATCAAATACTCCTTAACTATTCATGTTAGAAAAGAACAAAATGTTAACATTTAACAAATATTAAAAATGTTTTAAATATTTTAACAAAATATTTTCCTCAGAGTCCTTTTACAATTACAAACCCTTAAAAAGTATTAATTGAGCCAGGGACTATTAGATTCCATATGATTTTTCCATATATTTTTCAAATTTTAATTAAGAACATGGATAACAATGATGATTTTATATTTTCATATAACTATCCTAAATCTTTGAAATATCTTGAAAATACTAAATTGTAAAATACTAAAATTCTAGATGATGAGGAATCTTTCTGGCTTAACTCAAACTAGTGTTTTAAACCTTGAAAGATTCTTACTATATCCTTAATGGATGCTATAATTATTTATATTTTAACTCATTCCCAAACTTCATTTAAAAAAGAAAAGCAACAGAAAAATTTCTGTACTGTTGAACATATATGTAAATTATTTTACTTTCCCTTTTCACTCCCATGTTCTTTTCTTTCTATATGCAATGTATTCCTTTTCCCATAGGATAGCAGAGATGATTCTGATAACTTTCTTAAATTACTTTAAGTGGCTAAAGTTTAAGTCATCACCTTCATATTTTATGTTTTCAAAGTTGAAAACTCACCCACAGTGGTACTAAGGACTCCATCCCATTTCCTACCCAACTTGGACCACTTCTCTCATTGTTCTGCTTTGCTGGGCAAACACACTGCAGAGAGCATGAATCCTGCAGCCAACTTGCAGATGAAACCGAACTAAAGTCTCAGCTTCACCCTTTGTTGGCTGTTAACTTGGGAAATTACTTAAATTCACTACATTTTGGTTTCCTTGTGGGAAAAATGGGGATAATTTTTTGTCTTCAGGAGGGTGGTAAAAATTAAATAATAATGTGTGTTAAACTCCTGGTGCAATACCTGTGCAGAGTAAGTTCTTAATTGAGGTGAACTTTCCTGTCTCTGCTTCTAGTAAGCAAATAAGTACACAAGCAAAACCTTCCTACCAATGGTAAGTACACTTCTCATTCTGGCTCCTCTTTGTTTTGAGCCACATATCACACCCACAGATTCTGTGTCCCTAATCAGACATTGTCTAATAATGTACATGCTGTGAGCGCTGGTTCCTATTTCTATTTTCTAGAAAAAAAGAGCAGTTGTATCAACTCTTTTGTCCTTTGGAAAATGCTAGCTTTCACTTCTGAAACCAGAATCTTAAGAGTTTGAAATAATATTTTAAAAGTCAGTTGGGTTGCAATTTTAGGCACATGTAAGTTAAGAGTATATTTGATTATTTCTTTTTATCATAGCAAAGAGATAGATGCTCTTATCAGTTGGGTAACCACCCATAGGTATACATTTGTAGGTTCTGCACTTTTATGAATATTCTGCCCAGCATCTCTTTTCTCGTAGAAACTCAGCCTCCCTGGGGCCTTCCCTGCCCTGTCCTTAACCTGACTCACTCTGCCCCAACCATAACTGACTAGCCCAGGAGAGGGCACCTGGAAGCAGAGCCCATGAGCTCTTGCTCTAGGATTTTTTGGACTCAGGGGAAAAGAAGTCAATTAGTATTTCTCTGTTAGCACAAACTATAACATGTGAAACTTGAGAACAACTGAGTACATATTTCCCACCACAGGGATAAATCTGGTGAAACAGGTGGAGATGAAAGATGAAGAGTGGATCTTAGAAATCTCAGGTGCCAGTCGTGACACCTGTTCCCAAATGAACTTGCAGTTAGCAGACCTTGGAGTCTGCTTTTCTTTATTCCTGATATAAAGCATTTTGAGTGTGGAGATCGGGGAGGAAAAAAGGAGGGAGGAAAACACATCTCTCTTCTTTGGGAAAATGCCCACTGGAAATAGTTGGTTTTAAATCAGCCAATTTACTCATAGCAGAATGCAGCTTTCACCACTAGTTATTATTTAAAAGTTTGCAGACTACAGCCTTGAGTGGTATGGTTCAGTTGGTTGGGCACCATCCCACAAAGTGAAAAGTTGCTGGTTTGATTCCCCATCAGGGCATCTGTCTGGGTTGCAGGCCCAGTCCCTGGCTGGGCTTGTGCGGGAGGCAAACAGTTGATGTTTCTTCCACACATCAATGTTTCTCTTGCTCATGCCATTGATAATATAATCATTTTGGGTGAAGATCACAAGACAAAAAGTGTGTGTTTCTGTGTGTTTCAGAACATCTGGGCCACAATATTTCAAAATTAAAATGGAATGATGGCTACTACTTCTCATGTGCTTACTATGTGCCGTACACTGCTCTAAAGAGTTCCCATGTACCAGCTCATTTAATTCTTACAACTACCTGTGTTGAGGTAGTTTTTGTCATCCCCACTTATAGCTGAAGATACTGTGGCACAGAGAGGCTAAGGAACTTATCCAAGGTCACACAGGTAAAATGTGGGGGTAGCATCAGGATTTAAACCCAGGCAGCCTGTCTCCAGGGTCCTTGCACTTACTGTCCATGGCACGTTTTTTTGGTGGTTGTTTTTGTTATGATGAGGCTGCAGGATACGAAGCTTCCCAGCAGTGGTTCTCGAGCCCCATGAGATCACCGGATTCCTCCTGAAGATGAGGTGGGAGGGAAGGTTGTTTAAGACCTGCTGCTGTTATCTGTCCACGGTGGGTCATAGGCTTGGTACTTGACAATCACTGTTATCTGGGTCTCGTTGGAACAACCTAAGCTGGGGTCCAAAGGGCATTAGTCAACTCTGTTGTAAGAAATTCTGAATTTAGAGAGTTATCAAAAGCACACGGACTTCTTTACGAAGAGTAAAAATCTAATACATAATTGATTAATAAACAAATGAGCAACAACTGGTTAAAAAGTTTGTCAAAATGTATAATAAAGATCTAAAACATAATGGACCAATTCTGGGTGAGAGGGTAACAGGTGATTTTCACTTTAAGAGTTTCAAGTTTTTAACTAAGAACACGTATCACCTTAAAAAAAAATCAGAAAACATGTACATTTTAAAAGAGGGATATTCAAGTGCAATTATCATGTGTTGGTTATTTGTTCCATTTTTGTGTTTTGTACCCCAAATTCAAAAATATTTCATATGTCTCCAGTGTAAAGTTTACTGTGGGTCCTCAATAAATACTTGTTGTCATGATGTTTGTTAATAATATACCCCGTTTTTATAAGACTCTACCATTCTGGATTTAAAGAAAATCATATAATTACAAAATACAAAATGGAACTCTTAGAACACTGGAATTGGAAAAAACACAATTAACTCATGGACACGTGCATTGGTCATATGTAACTGAAGAGTAGTATGAGATTCTAATTTATTTTTTGCACATTTTTGTTTCTCTCAGTTTAAGCAGATGCTTTATTACCTTAGGGAAGGTAGTGGCAGACAGAATATAGAGTCTACCAGGGCCTTCCCAAAAACAAAAAGAAAAATTTCCCATTTGGATGACAGAAGTGAGGACTGGCAGTGCTGGAACAGAAGAGGTCACTCTGCTATTACTCTAGGACAGCGATTTTCAACCCACGTGCCACAAGAATTTTTAAAGCATGCAATACCTGACTATTAATCAAAGGCACTGATCTCTTCCCCTAGATCATTAAATAAAAAATGACAACAGCCAACATAACAATAGCCATCTGGTGCAAATGAATCAAAGTTCTACCTATTTTTGTCAGATCAGCAAAAAATGTATTTTGTGATGTGCTGCAGAATTTTAGTAATTAGTTTACGTGTGCCTTGAGGTGAAAATGTTTGAAAATTGCGGCTTTAGGGTACAGAGTGGTGGTGGTGCCGGTATCTCACATGGTGCAAGATGTGCTCAGGGCATGAGCCACAGTGGATCCTAGCCTTGCGGACCCATCCTGATATGCCAACACTGCTTAAAAGCAGCAGAAAGCAGTTGACTTGAATGGACAGGGACCAGCTGGCCAGAGATAATGCTCTTATCTCTGGGTGAAACACTGGCTCATGGCCAGAAGGTCCCCCATTCTAGGTTGTCATGGGCTAAGCTGAACTCTCGATAGCTCAATTCATATATTGGAACCTAACCCCCAGTACCTCAGAACGTGACTGTATTTGGAGATAAGGTCTTTGAAGAGGTAATTAAGTTAAAATGAGGTCATATGGGTGGGCCTTAACCTAGTTGTATTGCTAACCCTATAAAGGATCAAAACACAGACACACACAGAGGGAAGACGTGTGAAGACATAGGGAAAGACAAGCCAAGGACAGAGGCCTTGAAGGCAACCAACTCTGCTGCTACCTTAATCTTGAACTTTTAGCCTCCAGAACTATGAGAAGATAAATTCTGTTGTTTAAGCCACACAGTCTGTGTGGCATTTTTGTTATGGCAGCCTGAGCAAACTAATACATAGGCATTGACCCTATATGAGACGTCAGAACTTTATCACATCCTGGGGAGGACCATTCCATGAGGGCTGAGGCAGGAAGCATCCAAATCTTGTAGGATTAGGGCCTGAAATACAAATCCATTTGTTTAGTAGAAAATAACACTTTATTTCTCGCACACCTAAAATTGAGCTCTGTGATTCAAATTTACTACCAATGCCATTTTGTTTCATATTGATTTTTCTGTACTATATTTTGAGGTATCTCTTTTTATTTCTATTATTCATTCTTTTTTTATGTATCCCTCCTAGAATTCATTATTTTATGACCCATTGTGAAGTTGTTCAAAATCACCTAGTACATTTCTTACTTCTTTCTTCTTTCCAGGAAGCTTGGTTATACTGACGTCTGTGTTAAGTGTTCAAAACCATGTGTATATAAAATATATACATATACCCTGTAGGAAATTTTCACAAAGAAATTCCACTATGGAGAAGAGACTTAGAAGAAATTAGAAACCAAATCCTCCAGTTTGCAGCTGATTCAGCTGATAGGAAGCAGAACAAACCAGCAATAAAAGTGAAAAAATGGAAAAGGCTTGAAGAGTTTTGTGATTTTATCAGCAGATGGCAAGTGTAATGTAATGTAGACAAAGTAATAATTAATTGGGGAGCAAGGAGGCCAGTCCAGTGATGTGTCTAGGCAGAAAATAATCCTCTAACACACAGATCAAGAAAAGGATTTAGGGATTATTCTTGAAAAATCATTAAAACTATCAGTCTATTGCACAGTTTGGAAACAAAGGCAAACAAAACATTAGCAAAGAGAAAGCACAGAATCAGGAGGTAGCACCTGTTAGTTTAAAACGGACTTTTTTGATCTAGTCAGGAATATCTTTGTGTTAGCAATTATAATGTAACAAGGTGATAGAAGAATGATAAAAAAAAAAACCCAAGAATCAAATTTATCCACTTACACAAGAACGGTGCAAACTCAAATGCCTTCAAGGACCAAGCAGCTGGGTTGTGTGAACTGTTATGCTAAGACTTTTGGGAATGGTGGAAACTAGGTCAGAATGGAGGGTCCTTAAAGATTTTCAGATTCACACATATGCACACACACTCACAGAGTAGCAATCCAATAAAACATGGCTGCCTGCCCAATTCAGCTCTTTGGCCACTGATGTGGATCCCTGCCTTAGAAAGCTTTAAGTGCCTCTCTTCCAACTCCCTGTGCCCCTAATGTAAGGGTCCCTGGATGATAGGACTGTGTCTTATTCGATCTTTACCCCATGAACTTTGGTTGAAAATGTCGGCAATGATGAAGAAGCTCCAGGCTGTATATAGCAGAAACTGCTGCTGACAACTGCTGTGCCTGTTACTTCGTGGCTACTGTGTCTGAAGTTGCGTGTTTAAAAGAGCTCATGAGTGGGCCCAAAAGCCCACTCTGTGCTTGACTCAACCTCTCAGTGCCTAATTTACATGTGGTATAAATTATTCATGTCTCTTTTACATATAATTCTGTGTTTTCTATCTTCTATCTGCTTCTCCCATCAAACTGGGCCGTTCTTCATCCAAGATCTCCTTCTTCCCCTTTTCAGCAATATAAAAAGAAATTTCCCAGTTTGTTTTTCCTTTTCTTTCCTCTCATCCTGGTTTGTTTTGCTCCCTACTCCTTCCTTTTCTCATTCTACTGAGTTACAAAGGATGGGTGATAAGAACAATCTCAGTGATTTATACCCTTAGGTGTGTGATACTTGGTAAGCAGAGTTTGTGTTTAACTGACATTCTACACCCCCAACAGCACAGTCCTTTCCTGCTAGGTAAGAGAAATTGATTAACGATAAGTACGTTAGGCTGATCTTAATGTTTATTTGTGTTTTAAATTGTACACTAATATTTACAAAAGAACCTATATAACAAAGCATAATAATAAAATGAATACTTGTATACCCACCTCTCAAGAACTAGAACATTAAAAATACTCTCGAAGCTCCTGTATTTCACTTAGTGCTTCTTGGATGCCTACCAATCCTGCCTTAGAATCATTATTATGAGTATCAGTTGTAACTGTACAGTACTGTAGATTCACAGGGCAATGCTTTAGTCAAAATATAAAATAAAACTCGGAGTCCTTCTTTGCATCTGGCACCTCCTCTTCCCTGATTCCTCTACTGTGGCCCAGATGCTGAGGAGCTAACCTAGACCATGACCAAGTCCCTTCATTTGTCTCGCTATCTGCATTTTCATCCAAGGTTGAACCAGCAACTGAATGAAAGGGCAGGCCAGTAGGGCAGTATGAGTGGAGGGATTCAGTCTAGTTCATTCAAATAAAAATATCTGAATGAACTAGAAATATGGTAACAAGTAACTTGAGTTTTCATAGAACTCTAAATAACTAGCAAAATGTGAATGGATTATATTTATATGCTATATTTGTTTTCTGTTTTTCCACAACAAATTACCACAAACTGAACACTTAAACACACACACATTTATTATCTCACAGTTTCCATGGAGCAGGGGTTCAGGCACAGTGTGGCCAGGTCCTCTGTTCAGCTCGCAGGTGGCTGTAATCAAGGTTTTGGAAGGACTGTGTTCTTGACCAGAGGCTTGACCAGGGAAGAATCTACCACCAAGCCAATTCAGTTGGCTGGCAGAATTTATTCCCTTGTGGTTATACTACTGAAGGTCCTGGCTTCTTGCTTGCTATTGGCAGGAGAGTGTTCCCGGTCCTAGGTAGGGGTCACCTTGCTACTGCTGTTGGCTTCGTCCAGCCCAGGAGGAGAGTCTCCAGTTCCAGCCTGCTACAAAGGAGCTTATATAATGTAATGTAACCCAGGAGAGTGACATTATGTCCCTTCTACCATAGTCTATGGATTATAATCAAGTCACAGTTTTTCCACATTCAAAGGGAAGGGATTACATAGAAGTGTGAACACAGGGAGGGAAAACACTGAAGTTCATTGCAGGCTCTGTCTCTACATATCCTTAAGTAGACAGTGCTTTGGAGCAGGAAAAAAAAAGATCGTACTCAGGCAGATGTATTTTATTAAAATTTCTTCCCAAAGATTATGTGTGATTATAATTAACTGAAAGTTGGCATTCTGCTGAAATTTTAAAACCAAATAATGCTTTGTATAGTGCTACTTGGAAGAAGTGACTAATTTTGGTGTCTAAATTTTAAATCCTTTAATATGTTTCCCTAAAAGCACTATAGCTTAGAAAATCATAAAACAGAACTATGAGTGAAGGAGAACTATATAAATGAAGGAACTATTTTGCCATTTTTTAAGAGATAATTTATTCTGTTTGAACTAGAAAATTTCATCTGTTTCAGAATATGATTTTTTATCAGAGAATATTAGTTTCTCCCTGTCTCAGCTAATGAATGTTGGACCAAAATATGCTGGTTTATATGGACACCAATGAATCAGTCAACCAAGGACATCAACTTACTGTCAACTTTTGCTCTAACTTCCGCAGTCATCAATGTTATTTGCCTAAAACGCAAACTTATTTGTCACTTTTCTGATTTCCCACTGCCTGTAGGATCAACTTTAAAATCTTAAGCCTAACATTTAAGGATCTTCAAAAATTGGCTCCAGAACACACTCGCCATCTTCCTTTCCTTTCACACTTCTCCCTGTAGCCAATGCTGTAGACACGCTAAGCAGTTTCACAAGCCCCACTCCTCTTTTTTTAAAAAAAAAAATCATTTATTTATTTTTAGAGAGGGGAAGGGAAAGTGAAAGAGATGGAGAGAACATCAATGTGTGGTTGCCTCTTGCACGCCCCCAACTGGGGACCTGGCCTGCAACCCAGGCATGTGTTCTGACTGGGGATCCGACTGGTGGCCCTCTGTTCACAGGCCTGTACTCAATCCACTGAGCTACCCCAGCCAAAGCCGCACACCTCTTTCAAGAGGCTCCCTCTGCATGTTATACCCACCCCCTTCTCTTGGAGTTCAAGAGACTTTGCTTTGCTCACTACTGGATTCTTTGGGTAATGTGCTCAATACACAGTAATGCTCAATAAATATTTGAATACATATCTGATTCTTATTTTTTAAATGAAAGATAAAATGATGGTTCCTCATGGCTTGAATTAAAAAAAATCATCACAAAAACTAAGAGAATGCAAGACTGCATATAAATTAAAATGTGTGGTAGAGATTGTAAATGCTAAAGAATTTCATAGGATGGTATCATTCTGTATTGAAGTTATTAAGGGCATTTTTGTTGAAGAAGGTGGGGAAGGTGGGATTTGAAACAGTATTGAAAGATGAAACTGATTTTGAGCTATTGCTACCATGATACCTTCTTCATAGTAGGCTTTCATTAAAAGTTTATTGATTTGAATTTTTGAATTGGTTAATAGACAAAGAGGCAAAAAGACTTTGTGAATGAATAAAAAGCAAGATCAGAAGCCCCAGTGCAGGAATGAGCTGGACATGTGTGGACAATGCGGATATTTTCCTGATAAGGCTGTGTGTTCTGGCTAACAGTGAAAATTAATTTTGGCCATGTAGGTTTAGAACAAGATTACAGAAGATATGAACTAAGAGGTGCAGTTTGAATTTTGTACAGTAGGCAACAGTGAGCTGTTACATGTTCTCACATTAATATACAGTATTTTAGGGTTACTATTAGCATTTATTTATTTATTTGTTTATTTATTTATTTATTTTCAGAGACAGTGGAAGGAAGGGAGAAAGAGAGGGAGAGAAACATCAATCAGTTGCCTCTCACATGCCACCTCCCACCCCTGGGATCTGGCCCACAACCCAGGCATGTGCCCTGACAGGGTATTAAACCAGCGACTTTTTGGTTCATAGGCAGTCACACCAGCCAGGGCTATTTTAGATTTATTAGTCTGATGATGGTAAACAGACTAAATGGGAAATAAAGTCAGGGAGATTAGGTAAGAGGACTCAACTGGGATAAAAACAGGTTCTTAGCCCTCAACTGGCCAGATAGCTCAGTTGCTTAAAACATTGTCTCAATAAACCAGGGTTGCAGGTTTGATCCCCAGTCAGGGCACATAAAACAATCAACCAATGAACGTGTAAATAAGTGGAACAATAAATCCAACAAATCTCTCTCCCTCTCCCTCCCCCTTTTCCTTTTTCTCTGTCTCTCAGAATCAATAAACTTAAAACAAAAAAAGTTTCTTATATATATTTTTATATCTCTTTATGAATTATAAAACACCCAATAAACCCACAGGTTCTCACAACAAGCCTTGAAGAGAGGTAGGGAAGATATTAATATTCCTCTTTTACCCAAGAACTGAGATTCAGTTCAGATGTGTACAAAGTCATAGAACTAGTAAATGGTGTCACTGGAAATCAAACCTATTTTTGCCTTTTACTCTTTAACCTCAGTGTTCCTGTCTTAGAAATAGAAATGAGGGCTTATCAAAAGCTGAAAATGAATGACTTATGTGACTTTATAAGGTATGTAAATCAGCATAATTCACATTATGTAGTATTAAAGTCCTGGCCTAGACAGCAGCAAATTTAAGCCTAATCCTTGAGTTAATGTGAACCAGTGTGACATTAAATAAATGCCTTTATGCTCAGCTTCCTCTTCCTTGTCTGTAACACAAAAGTTGTACACAAAATGCTCTTTAAATTCACTCTGGCTCACTGGTCTTGGAGTTTGTGAGTCATGGACTAGAGGCCTGAGATGACCAAGTGAGGCTGTTATTATAGTGGTAAGAAAATCAGACAGCCAATCTGAAGGCCAGGGATGATGAGCTCAGGTTTGCACATCAGGAAGAAGTTATAGGGAGTGGTAGGCAGAATAACAACCCCTAAATATGGCCACATCCCAATCCTTGCAATCTGTGGATGCATTACATTACATGGCAAAAGAAACTGCAGGCACATTTAAAACAAGGATTTTGAGATGGGGAGATTATCCTACATTATCTGGGTAGGTTCTTATAAGGGGTCAGGGAGAAAGGAGCATCCGAATTACAGGAAGATGTGATGACAGAAGCAGAGGTAAAGCAGCTGCTGGCTTTGAAGATGCGGGCAACCTCAGAGCTAGAAAAGAAAAGGCACTCTCCCCTGGAGCTTCCAGAAGGAACGTGGCCCTGCTGACACCTTGACAGCCGCTGAGACCCATTTTAGACTTTTGACCTCCAGAACTGTAAAATAATAAATTTGTGTTGTTTTAAGTCACAATGTTTGTGGTGATTTGTTATAGCAGTGGTAGAAAGTCAGTATGGGGTGACGTGGGAGAGAGGACTGATATTTAATTAGCATGTACTGTATACAGGGCACTGATATCACAATAAGCTTGTGTGGGGGACAGTATGTTCACTACTTCACACTTCAGGAAGACGGATCTGAGAGCTGAAGTAGCTTTCCCAGGTGACACGGTAAGGGGCTGAGCGGGGAATTCAGACTCAAGGCTGTGTGACTGCTGGTTCCATCACACAATTTGTAGTTCGAAAGGCAAAGTTCCCAAAGGCGACACAGCTATTTAACCACACAGTGCTGGAAAGCCAGGGAAAAATGCGGTATAAATTATGCGGTATTAATGGACCAGGGGCTTGGAGATGGGGAAGACTTTCATAGAGATCTGGCAACATGAGGCAGGGAAGGGCCATCATCGGCCACTTATTCAGTGGCAGGCACTCTTTATACACGTTATTTCATTAAACCACATAAATCACACTGAGGCAAATCTTACTCTCCTGATTTTTATGGTTGAAGAACTGAGGCTTAACTAAGAAAGTACCTTACTGAAAATGCTATAGCAATGTAATGGCAGATCGGCAATTTAAATACAGAGTCTAACCTACCGTGATTTAAAAAAAAAACAGAAAAAAAAACACCTTTTATTAAAAAAGAGGTGTATGTACTCCCTCTCTGAAATGGCCTGTATGTTTTGATTTGTTATTGCTTGCTCTTCATTTTCTCTTGGTTGAGCATGAATAGTTGATTTCACAAAACTTATGTCCACGTATGATGAATTTACTGTACTCTGCTCTTTGGGGAATTAACTCACGGAGCTCATTATCCTTACTTAGACAATATAGTGGATAAAAATGCAAGGAAGTTTAAGAAGGGTTTAAGTTAATTCACAGATGTCAGAGTTCTTCAGAGAGAGGGAGGGAGGGAGTGGGGGAGGGAGAGAGAGAGAGAGAGAGAGAGAGAGAGAGAGAGAGAGAGAGAAAACCTTTCCAAATACTATCTAGTGGTGTTACTGTCCAGCGAGAAATACCAATGTGCCTGCTCCTTCATTCCTACCTATCCCTGTATCCCATCATGTGTGTGCACCCTCCTCCCCACAATCCTCCAAACATTTGTTGTCTTTCTCCCATTCCTGCTCCGGTTCACAGCATTTCTCCTCACCATTACCGCCACCCTATAGGCAATCACTTTGTTCCTTGGGTATCTTTCTGAATTGTTTAAGCAAATACAAACACATAGGAATAGATAACCTTATTCTTCCTGCTATCTTACACAAAATGCTCTATTGTTTTACACTGTGCTTGTTTCATATAACAAAGTATCCTGCAACTCCTTCTGTATCATCAAAAAGAAAGCTATAATTTACCACTGTCATTGCATGGTAATCGGTTGGTTTCCCTTTAGATTGACATTTGTTTTTTTCTCCTTCATTTTTTCCTTTTTTATTATAAAAATGCTACATAAATAACCTTGACCACATGTAACTTTTGACATGTGCATATTTATAAGCTCACATAAGAGGGACTGCTGTCTGGGGATGACTGCATTTTTAATTTTGACAGATAGTTCAAAATTCCCTTCAATAGAAATTGTGTCATTTTGTAACACCAGCAGGAATGTATGCTGAAATTTCAATTCTAATATCAAATATAGAAATGGAGCTTCAAGGGATAATGGGTTCTATGAGCTTACTCTGCAGTGCTGAAAGAAGTCTTATTTCTATAGAAGACAGTAAGACACAAGGAATAAAATCGGTAAGTATGACATCTACTTGCTGGTTTTGAGGTTTTACTCAGGCTCCAATTAGGAAAATCTTGTGAAGAATGTATGAGGAAGCCCAATTGTAATGCTTTTGCTGGGGCAAATCTCCATGTTGGAATTCAAGTTTTCTGTTTCCTTGATGTGTATCAGCATCATAACAGGGTCCCTCCAGTGACTAATGCAGCAACATTGATTTCATTTCCAGGGGCCAATAACTGCCTAGCCTAGGGCAATAGTTTAGGCTTTGGAATTGAACCTGCTTGGATTCTAATCCATGGTCACTCTACCTCCCATGGTGTGACTGCTAAGTCATTTGGTAGACTCAAGGCTATTTTCTAGACCTTTATTGTGGGTATACTAATCTCCATGACTTTTGGACTGTTGTAAGATTATATGGAATGATATTTGAGACAGTGTCTAATACATGATAGCATTCAACCCTAACTTTCCCCTTTCTGCCTTTCTGAAAATAGAGAATTGGGAAGAAAAACCCTGAAGGTTTCTCTAAACAGTCAAGATGTAAGCCATAATTTCCATATATTAAATTGGTCTTATTTTACTCATAAAAGAGGCTCTAAAAGTGTATTTACTATTATTTTACATGTAATTCCAACATGTTTTGTAGTTTGGCTTCCCAGCCTATATCTGAGTGGAAGTAACAGGGGCCAAAGTTGTTCCCTGACTGAACTCTGAAAAGCAGAGATTAAAGAAAAAGTTATCTAGAAACAACAAAAGTGTCTAGTACACCCATAGATAGTCAGAGCCTCTTAGCATGAGACCACCTTAAGGTCAAATCATCAGGAAAGAGTTAACTGGTATGCTGTTAAGAAAGCAGACCTCTGGACAACACATTTAAAAAAAATAATTTCCTGGAACCACACCCCTTGTTTACTAAAGAATAGTGGCATCTCTGTAATACCGAAGTCTGTCTAGAAAAAGTCCAGCCATTAATGTAATATCGTTACATTATTAAAATAATATTATAATGAGATTGGTTTGTGCAACACCGATGTAAGCTGGCAGCCAAGGTGAGTGGACTGGAATGTGCATGTGTGAACAATGACTTCACTGTACTAGTCAGTGGGGGTGGTAGACACTGTTGAGTGAGCATGTGTACTGTGTGGCCATCACATTCAAAGTGACTGAGTAGAGAAATGAATCTGCACACATTTTGTGTTAAGCTCGTATATTCTTCCATGGAAACCATTAGGATGATTCAGAGGGCTGCAGCTATGGGCAACTGCTGATTGGTAGCTTCATCACGATGATGTACCTGCTCATGCATCGCATCTTGTGAAGTTTTTTTTGAAACAACAAATCACCCAGGTCACTCAGTACCACTACAGCCAGATTTAGTACCCTGCAACTTGTGGCTTTTCCCAAAACTAAAATTGCCTTTGAAAGGGAACAGATTTCAGACCATCGATGAGATTCAGGAAAATATGATGGAGCCAGCTGACAGCAATTGGGAGAACTGTGTGAGATCTCGAGGTGCCTACTTTGAAGGGGACTGAGGTGTCATTGTCCTATGAACACTGTTTCTTATATCTTGTTTCTTCTTCAATAGATGTTTCTACTTTTCATAGTAATGGCTGGATACTTTCTGGAGAAACCTCATAGATCAATGAATTTTATAAAGATTTACATCACAAAGTGTAAAGTACAATTTGGTGGGGACACTTGAAGGGGTAAATTTCAGTTATCTGGAAAATTAATTTGATTAATTCACTTACTTAACCAATATTTATTGAGTGTGCATGATGTGTTCAGCACTGTGCTAAGTGGTGAATGTACTTGGAACCCTAATTGTCCCAAAACTCTAGGCAAAAAAGAAAAAAGTACCATTCAAAACACAGTCCAAGTTTATGTTAAACTTTCACTGAGTCTCATGAGAGCTTTATAGTCACTGTAAGAGATTATAGTTTTAGAGCCTCCTGGGTTCTACAGTGTATCTATCACTACCAAATAATGCAAAATGATAAAATTGTTGAACAGCAAATGTAAAGTTGAAATCACTTGACAGTCCGTGAATTCTATAAATCTCTTTGAAACTTCAATTGTGAAAATGCTTTTGACTCTATCACATTTGTCAGCCTTATACAGTGAGTGTAATTTAATTAGAATATAATCTACTAGTGAAATTAGCTTTTAGGGCACAGCAAAGTAGGAATCATAAATATGCCATTGTTGCTTGCTTTTGTATCTCATCTCATAGCCTCACAGGCTTAAATAGACTAAATATATTTTAAAACACAAATTAATTGCATTTATTTCCTAGACATACTGAAAAATGCTTTCATTTGTTAGAGATACCAAATATGAATGATAGAATTTAAGTAACTATATGTTGGTGCTATGCAAACATAATAGCAACAACAATAGGGATGTTAATAATAATGGCAGTTACCATTAGAGAGTTAGTGCTTACTCTCTATTACTATCTAGCAAATATTATGTTGAGAGCTTTGAATGGATTGCCACCTTTAATTTGCCCAACAGCCCTTCAAAGAAAGGTGTATTATTATTTCCTACATAATGTAGGATATTGAAGTTTAAAGAAGTCAACTGTCTTCCTCACATCATTCACATTATTTTAGTGGAACTAGGATCCAAACCTGGGCAATCTTACCATACATTTATGCCATCTTTCTCAGGCGTTATTAATTCAAATTCAGCAAAGGAAGAAACAGAATCCCATCTGTATGTAAAAATAACCCTTACCTGCTGGCTATAAGTTTTACTACCATAGTAACAAGAGGTTTAAATGATAACATCAAATAAAAGGATACAGCTATGTGACTTGTTTCCAAAAGTAGATTTTGGAGTTATTCCCCTCACCCCTCAAATGAAATGACTGGTAAAAAAATTCTCTATGGATACTTTCTGTAAAATCTTTCCAGGTTTTACCTTGGCATAAGTACTCACAGAAAATTGTGTTCTTAAATATGGAATCTTCATCTTTTCCCTCCACCCTCAAAACTTAGTTAAATGCTATAGTGTTAAATATCACATATGTCAAAATAACATTACTGAAAATTTCAAAGGCACCTTTTTTCTACAGAGCCTCAGTGTCATCCATACAAATATTACCTAATTTGTCCTCAGCATTCCAAAGAAAGTTATTGGCGTTATTAGGTTCTACTGAAGGAGAAAGTAGAGAGAATCAGAAAAATGAGTACAAACATCTAGAGAGGTCAATGAGAAAAATGCAGTGTTTGAGATTTTTTTTTCTATTTTTAACTTCAAAATGTGCCTTTCACCTGATCAGTAACAACTGTGACCATGTAGCTTGCTCTATATGGCTTCAAACACACTTTCACTGGAAGATCATTATAATTCAAATCCATTCAGTGCTGCTTCACACTTATAATTTGCTAATTAAGATTTAGTAGCGTACCCTGCACCTATTTTAATAATATAGCACATTGATAACATTTTCACTCATTTAAAGCCATGTTTGCTGACAGAGCCTTAGCACCAAAAAATTCTAAAAGGCGATCTTCACACATTCAGATAGCCTGAAGAGTAATTGATACAGCTCAACCTCTGGCTAGTTCTGAATTTCCCAAGTTAAGGTCACAGAACTTTAAAATCGCATACTTTAAAAAAAGTTGATAGAAATACATTGCAATGGTGAAGACGATACATTCAAGGTCACAATATGCGAATTCAATCTTTGCTCCAACATTCAAGATGCAATCAGGCTGATTTTTAGCTGGATTTTGCCTGGAGTTTTCTTAAGGGAGTTGTGGAAACTTTATTGCAAAAGATGGTAAAGTTGTCAGTGACAGAAAAATCAGGGGGTCAACAGGTAAAAGAGGAGGGAGGTATCTAAATAGAAGTGAGAATCAGTAAGTTGTGTGTGGGAATCTAACTGACCCATGTAATTTTTCAAGACCCTGAAGACAAGCATACAAGTATTTTTGAAGGGAAAAAAAAAAGAAACAGCCAAAGAGGTGAGACAGCCATTTTAAAGGGGGGCTGTCTAACTACACAATGAGGTCATCCTATCTCCCGGAAGTGACACGTAATCACCTGCTTTGGACTAGCTCCGCCCCTTCCCTCAGAGGTCCCGCCCCTCCGCCAGCAGCGGGGAGGGTGTTAGGGGGCGTTTTTCCTGGAGGAAAGCTGTGAGCTGCGACGCTGAGGAAGGGGACCCCAAAACGTCTGGCACTGCCCCCTCCAGGGA